>MU191073.1:16367-38314 GCA_016904865.1 Pissodes strobi | reverse complement strand
CTTTTAGAAATGTCAAAAGAAAAAAATTGCCTGTCAAATGTCAAAAAAACCGTATAACCTCAATTTTTTTAAATGGAACACCCTATATATTATTACAAATTTGTATTGTGCGAAAAAGTGTAGACATATTTCATGAATAATGTCCTATACCTATCTTTAACGGTTTTTGAAATATTGACAGTTGAAAATCGACCATTTATCAAGTTTGACAGCTTGTAAAATCTAAACGGCTAAAGATAGAACAAAACGGTTTGCACTTTCCTATATTGGTTTTTCATAAGCTATCGTATGGCACTAACTTTTTATTTAACCAGAGGTTAAATTTATCCGTGATATTTTAACCTCTGGTTAAATCTAAAGTTAGTGTCATACGATAGCTTATGAAAAACCAATTTAGGAAAGTGCAAACCGTTTTGTTCTATCTTGAGCCATTTAGATATCAAACTTGGTAAATGATTGATTTTCAACTGTCAATATTTCAAAAACCGTTAGAGATAGGTATAGGACATTATTCATGAAATATGTCTAGACATTTTCGCACAATCCAAATATGCAATAATATACAGGGTGTTCCATTTAAAAAAATTAAGGTTATGCGGTTTTTTGACATTTGACAGGCAATTTTTTTCTTTTGACATTTCTAAAAGGTAATATATAAAAACCATCCAACTTTTGAATTTAAGGATTTTTTGTATTACCTGTAATTACGACTGCAGGTGGGTGTCAAAATATAATGAATAACCCTGTACATTGGTATGAGATTCATTGGATCCCTTGTACTTCTTACGAACCAACTGAGAAGTCAATAATATGAAAATACAAGTCAGTGTCAGTATCCGTTCCCTAATAAAAAGTGGCTTACAATGGTCAACAAAACCTGCCCTACACAAAAATCTTACAGCCCGCTTCTGCAATACAAAAACTGACTGCAAAAGATAGAGGCTAGCAAACCCCCAAAATTGGATCCCAGACTTTAGATGTGATTCAACTAATGCAAAATAAACATTTTTTGCTGATTTTGAGTCTAGTTCGTTGCGAACCAATCTAACAGCATAACAGGCAGAGGCCATTTTTTTTTAATGTCGCAATATGTAAATCATACTTTAGGGCAGAATCAATACAAACACCTAAAAATTTGATTCAGTCTTTATTTAAAATTTCCCCATTTAATGAATGGCTTGAAATAGCCCCACAAAATTTAATCAGATTAGTCTTACTGATATTAAATGCATGCTTGTTTGCATCACACCACCCTTTAATAATGCTTATATCCTTAGGAATTGTGTCTTCTAAAATGGTGTTATTAGTTCCTAGCCACAATATTGTGGTATCATCAGCAAACAATGTAATGGATCCATTAATGCCGATGAAAGCTAGGTCATTTATATATACAAGAAACAATAAGAGACCAATCACTAACCCCTGTGGAACCCCAGAATCAATGCTGTGCACAGATGAAACCTTGTGTCCCCACTTACTACTTGTTTTCTTCTCATTAGAAATCACTCAAGCCATTTAAGAGCATATTCTCTAAAACCATAACAGGACAGCTTCTGCAACAGTATTCCGCGATGCACACAGTCAAATGCCTTAGAAAAATCGCAAAACACTGCCGCAGCCAACTGTCCCTCATTGAGACCGAAGTACAGTCTTTCCAAAAGATTGAATATTAGGTCGCTAGTACTATTCTTATCCCTAAAGCCAAATTGATTTTTATTTAGTAATTTATGTTTTTCTAGAAAAGTAGTCATCCTATTTTTCACGATTTTTTCAACAATTTTCGAGAGTGTTGGAAGCATTGAAATGGGTCGAAAGCATGATGGATCAGTGGAGTTACCTCCCTTAAAGAATGGTTTTACAAAAGCCATACACAAGCTTTCAGGAAAGATACCCTTATCAAACGAGATATTTATACTCTCACAGAGTCCTGTAAGTGATGAATCAGGAAGATTATTAAATAGTCTCAAAGAAATACCACCAATACCAGCTGAATTTTTATTTCTCATTTTTGCCAGAATACTCTTGATTTCCTGGACGTCTGTATGGTAGAGGCAAAAGGACTCCCTCACAGAAATGCTTTTTAAATAGGACGTTGGATCAATATTAGTACTTATATTTTGGCCCAATGTCTCTGCAATTGTACAATAATAGTTATTAAGGGTATTAGGATCCATGTCTGCTTTACAACCACTTTTATTATTACAGCTTCCCCTTAAATCATTAACTATCTGCCAAATTTCTTTTGATTTATATTTTGAATTAAAAATGTTATTATAATCGAATACTTTTTTAGCTGATAGGATCGCGTTTCGGTATATAGATGTTTATTTGCTAAATAGGTTACATACAAACTCAGAAGGACTATATTTTCTTAGGGTATGCAAAAATCTAAGGTTTTTGCAGATATTTTAATTCCCTTAGTTACCCATGATTTTTTTGTTTTCTGTTTTATTACTTTTAAAGGAAAATTCTTATCTAACAATTTAGAAAGTATGATATTAAATTCATTTAGTGGGTCAGAGGAGTTCTTTATTATGTCCCAATTAATTTTATTGCCATCCCTTCTTAATTTGGTAAAATTGGCCCTACTATATATCCAACCCTTTTTTATGATTTTAGTTTTTTTTAATATTTAAGTTGACAGTAGATAAAATAGCCTCATGATCAGATAAGGCAGATGGTACTGTACTCGTACTGCAAGAAACACTATCCTTTAAAATTAATGCAAAAATAATCAATTAAAGTTCTCGATAAGCTAGCTACACGGGTTGGATCCTTCACCATCATCTCCAAGCTAAACGAACAAAACAATGCAGATAGGCTTTGCATGTGACTAGAATATTTATCTAAATAATTAATATTAAAATCTCCCGCAACCAATATTCTTGCTTTCACCGGCAGAAGAGATAACAAAGTCTCCAACCTATGCAAAAAATCTTCAACTCTACTGCATAACACATAAATATTAATTATATTACAAAATATTAGTGAGAATTCAAATTCACTTTCCAATATCAAGTTGTCAGAATGTCAGGTTTAGTATCAATAAATTAGTTTGCATGGATTTGAAAAAATGTTTTTTCCTTCTCCTCTAAGTTGAGCCAGATGGATTTAGCAGCTTATCACTCTTTGCCGACGTTATGATAAACCTTGGTAAGCTGCAAATGCCAACTTTAAGACTAGAGCTTACCTTTTCTGGGTCAGCAACACAAGGAACTCATCTTGCTACAACTTGATTTGACTTAAAGTGTAACATGTTATCAGATATGTTAAGAATAGGATTTTTTATCTCGCTAGAGTTTGTCTCAAAACGTTGGCTTAGATCAACAAAAACATCTCCATCATAACCATCGGCCAAAAAACAGCTTAGAAAGCGAATGTTGTTTGGAGGTATCTCCGTAGAACCATCAGCCAAAAGAACAATCCTTTGGTGGCGCGGCAGCTCGTCGATTTTTGGTAGCTCAGAAATATTGCTGTCAAAAAGCCTTACAGGTCCATTTTTGACCACAGCTATCTTATCACTTTTATTCAAAATGTTTGTTTTGCATATTATCTGGTACTACAAAAACTGACACATCTGCTTCAAATAAATCTACTCTTAAATTCATGTTAGCCGTTCCCAAAACCACCTTATCTATTTAGACTCACATCACATGCTGACCACTCTAAGTCAACATTTTCCACATCCGTTTTGGGTATAAGCACTCCTTCGCACCCAGAGTCTACGAAACCCGGTAAAGGTTTTCCCTTTATTGTACATAGACTAACGGCTCATGACAGTTTTTTCGGCATGATTGTTTACCGGCGGGCATTCGAATTTTTGTCTTTCATTGATCGAGTATTAATGCGTGATGTCAAAATTGGAGCTCTCTTTCGTGCAGAAACATTCGGAGTTAATGCGAAAGTGTATTAAAAAGTTGCGATTTGGCATGATCGTTTACCGTCGGCCGACTGCTAGACGATAGTTAATGACAGAAAAGTCCAGCAGACAATTATCTACCGACGCCGACGCCGACGTTTCGCATGGTTATAAATTGGCCAAAAATTAATTTGTTATTGCAAAAAAATGACTATTATGGTATGATCGTTTACTGTCGGGCGTTCATGGCGACCGTCTATTTATGTTATGGGGTAGCGAAAAATATCAACACAGTTAGAAAAATTTTTAGTGATAAATTCAAAGTGCAATTTTTTTTATGAATATGGCATGATTCCTTACCGTGTAAAATATTGACAGTTACTTCAATTTAAACGAGATATTGTTGTTTATAACAATGGCCGACGATTCTGGCGGTTATAAACTATTTTGAACAAATTAAAATGTTGTTAAAAATATGAACAATTCGGACTGATTGTTTACCGTCGGCCATCAGCATCATTCGATTGATAATGTTGCAAAATGACGATGTGAACATCTTATACAAAAATTAAAAATTTGTAAAAAATACTAACAATTTGGGCTGATCGTTTACTGTCGGCAATTAGTTTCAGTAAACTGATAATATTGCAATACGACGATATGTACGTGGGCCGATGAATCATGCGATAGTAAAATCTAATCTAATGGGGAAAATCTTTGCGCTGTAAAAAAGTCATATAACAAGTTTTCGATTCACTAACCATAAGCCTGTTTTTCATGCACCATGTGGCAAATTTATTTATAGACTCATTGGAATTATTTTCCAGATTTTCAAGGCCATTTGCCGAAATCGCCACGGTACAGTCGTCTGCGTAAAGTATTAGTTTGGTATCTTTATCAGATAGGTGTAGATGTTTTTCTAAGTCGTTAATGAAAAGTGTAAATAGCAATGGTGATAGTATACTGCCTTCTGGCACACTGCAGCTTGGTTTTTTGTTCCTGAGATGTAACCTACCCAACTCTTACTTTTATTTTGCGTTCTTCCATATATAAAGTTAGCCAGTCGTTGGTTTTACCACTAATACCCAACGCGTCCATCTTCTTTTTTAAAAATGAACTGTTCAAGCAGTCAAAAGTCCGCGTTAGGTCGAAAAAAAGGACCAGAGTGTAATATGATAAATCAATGCCCGGCGTGTAGATGAAGTTTAGAAGCTCAAAAGCAGCTGTATTTGTTGAAAAGTTTTTCTAAAGCCATGCTGCTTGTCAGTAATTAGTCTGGAACATCTCAAATAGTTTTCTAAGCGATCTAAAACTGCTTTTTCAACCAGTTTCGATATTGTGGACAGACCTGTAATTCCCCTATAATTTTCTATATTTTCTCTATCACCCTTTTTGAAAAGTGGAATTATCTCGCCCACTTTCAGGTTATTGGGAAAGATGCCATTGTCGAGCGATAGGTAAAAATATGACATATGAGGAATTTGGTATGATCCCAAAGTTGTTCTAAATTAAAGACTGGGACATCATACAGATCAGAGCATGTTGTTTTGTTTTTGAAAATTTTTAAAGCAGAGTACAACTCCTGTATACTAAAGGATGTGAAAAAAATGGATTGTAAATAAGGTTCGCAGGAAGTGCAATCCGATATGCTGAAATTATCATTGCAGGTTGAATTTATTAATGGCGCTGGTGGCAAAAAATACAAAATTTATTACTAATTTCTAATGAGTTAGCTATGTAAGTAGTAGTCATTAGATAAAATTGTGGTAGGGTTTGTTCTTTTTTTTATTTTTCCAAAACCTAATGTTTACTACATGCCAGATAATTTTAGTTTAGTGAAATATTTTTTTTATCTGAGCGTAAAGTTGTTTAGATTCCTGAGTACCGAGAGTATTAGAAAGCCAAAATAAGTCCCTTAAATGCTCACTTTGCTTTAATAGATCCGCTTTTAGCCATGCTTTTTTTTCAGTATTTTTTATGTTTAATTTTTTAATAGGACAGGCAACCTCCAAACAATAAAAAAAATTGTGCCAGAAAAAAACCATGATTCGTTTACGTCATCGAGGGTATATAAATAACTGAGGTTGGTCCTGGATAACTGATAGATATGTTCGGATATGCTAAGTTGCAACAATAACCTGAATAGCAAGCCAACAAAAATTTATATAAATGAAGAATTAACTGCGTCCAATAGAAATCTGTTCAACATGGCATATAAATTAAAAAAAAACAATGGCTATCAATTCTTGTGGACAAAAAATGGAAAAGTCTACCTTAGGAAATCTGAAGGTGAGGCTACCATACGCTTAACAAGTCAAGAAGATATCGATAAACTGGGAATTTCAAAAAAATAGGTTTGTGTCAACAAATAAGCTCGTACCAACGATTACGAAAGCACGGACATGTTGAAAATATTTATCAGAAATGGCAAATTACACTCAATTTTATAATGATCTTGACGAGTTCAAAAGTAACAATAGTAAGCTATCAGACAACTTTACAATACTGTACATGAATGCTTGTTCTATGCGTAACAAACTTAATGAAATCGAAACACTTGTTAACCTTGTTAATCTACCTGATGCAATAGTAATTACTGAATCTTGACTATTCCCAGGTGAAGAAAAATATTTTAATCTACCGGGATATAACTCCATATATGAAACAAGGGATAAAGTAGGTGGTGGTGTTGGTATTTTGGTGAAACAATATTATAATTTCACAGAAATTGATAGATTAGGTGGTATATGTTCTATGTTGTTCATAAGACTGGATGAAGTTAATATGATTTTAGGGGCAATATATAGACCTCAAGACTTCAACAAAAACATATTTTTGGATATTTTGAAGGATAAGATGGAAGAAATGAACAAACTTAACAAAAACACAGTAATACTGGGAGATTTCAATATCAACTACTTGGATACTAATGACAACCATACACATTCGCTTAGCTATTTGATTGAATCACTGAATTATGTTAATCTAAATAAAACAATACCAACTAGAGTGCAAGGCAACTCAAAAACATTGATTGATTATGTAATTTCAAGGGATTGTTGCCACACTAAGAAATTAGCTGTTATTGACTACTCGTTAAGTGATCACAGAATACAAATGGTCCAAATAAAACAAGTTATTCCGCCCAAAAAACAATCTTATTACACATTTACCAGCTTAAATGAACCATCTTGCAGAATGGATCTCCAACATATTGCAAACTCCTTGTGGCATGATCCAAGTCTTCTATGTGATCAAATTGTTAGAGTATTTCAAAATAACATTACACAGAGAACTGTTAAAGATCGTTTTAGGAATAAAACTGCGCCTTGGTTCAATATTCACTTACACAACCTAATAAAACAGCGAGATGTAAGCTATAAGAGGCATAAATTGTTTCCTAATAGCACAGTACTCCATAATGAATATAAAAATCTTCAAAACACTTTAAAAGCAGCAGTTGAACAAGCCAAAAGGGAATATTACGAAAATCAGATTGCGAGCGCTGCTGGAGATCCAAAACGAATATGGTCAGTAATAAATTCACTGTTACAAAATAAAACAAGTAAACAACAGACTTTAGTTTCCAAACTTCATATAAATGGTGGTGTTACGGAGGATATTTAATACTTGTTTCACTGAAATTGGCGGATCTTTGGCGGAAAAAATACCACAATCCAGCTATGTAAAACCCCCTATATTGAACCATCATTATATGCATAATTGGGAACATACTACTCCTGAAGAGGTTAAAGAATTAATTTCCGAGTTAAAACCAAGGAAGGCATGTGGAACAGATCGTGTTTCAGGTGATATGTTAAAACAATTTAAAGAAGAAATGTCAATCATTCTTGCTAAATTAATGAATCTGACATTTACTACGGGATCTGTTCCAAGTGGTTTGAAAACTGCTAAAGTTCTGCCCTTATACAAAGGAGGTGTCAAAACATGTACTAATAGTTATCGCCCAATATCATTATTGAGCTCTATATCTAAGGTTATGGAGAAATGTATTAATAGAAGACTTGTTTCCTACCTTAACCAGAAAAACTTTTGGTATAGTGCACAGTATGGATTTCGTAGTGGAAGCAGTACAACATCAGCTGTTACAGATATGATTACCAACCTATTACGCCAAGTTGATAAAGGTATTAATTGTGTACTCGTTTCGCTAGATCTTAAAAAAGCCTTTGATACTGTGGATCATTCTGTGTTACTGTCTACATTGGAAGATGCTGGAATAACTGGTACTGCCTTGTTATGGTTCAGGGATTATTTAAGTGGTCGTACTCAAGTTGTGACTGTAGGAGATGCAGTGAGTAGTATGGCTGATATAGTGAATGGTGTTCCCCAAGGATCAATCCTGGGACCTACATTGTTCTTGACATATATTAACTCTGTAGCACAATTACCTCTCACCGGACATTTGCAGTTATATGCTGATGATACGTGCATTGTGTATTATGGAAAAGATCCTATAGAGACTAAACTAATTATAGAGAGTGACTTGAAACAGATTCTTGAGTGGTTGAAGTTCTACAAACTAACTTTGAATAGTGAAAAATCAAATTTTTTGGTCATATCAAAAAAGACAGAATGGAATCGGATGCAAATAAATATGGGAAATATACCGTTAATCAAATCTGACAGCATTAAATATCTTGGATTGCATATAGATTCCAAGCTCAGTTGGGAACAGCACATTAACCACTTATGTAAAAAAATTACTCCTGCTGTTGGAGTTCTTGGCCGAGTTGCCAATTACCTCCCAATTTTTCACAGAAAAGCACTTTATCATTCACTAATTGGCTCACATCTTTCATATTTGACACTGATTTGGAGCAAAGCTGCTCAAATTAAATTAAAACCTTTAAAAGTTTTACAAAATCGAGCTATTAGAAAAATATTTAATCATCCTTTTCAGTATCCTACCCATCTATTATATCGACCAAATAGAATCTTGGATATTCAATCTCTGTCCACATATCAGTCATGCGTTTTTATCCATAATCATTCTCTACATAGAATCCATTCATCATTAGAACTTGTGTCATATAATGACATTCATAATTATAATACCCGCAATAATACCCACTTTATAACCACAGCCATACGTACATCAACTGGTGCTAAAAGTATTCTCTCGGATGGCCTAAGACTAATAATCTCCCACAGCAACTGAAAACATTGAGAAGTGAACGTTTCAAGTCATCCCTCAAGAGGTATCTTAATGGATTGCTGTGATTGATATTTCCTTAACACGATTTTTTTGATGTTTTTTTTTTTAGTTCTGTGATAATTGATGTATTATTGTAATTAATTGCTTGTTTTTGTATATTTTTTTTTCTCTAACTTTTCCCTTATGTTAGTAAATGTTTATTGTAAGACCCGCATAGCATATCAATGCTCTGGGTCTAGATATATTTTCTTTTTTTCTTTAATAAATCATTGGAACCTTAAGTTGAAAAATATTAGGAGCGTCATAAAATCTTTTAAAGTAATGTTTATTGGAGACTACAATTTCATTGTTAAGGCTGTTACTTTCCGAAATAATGATTTGTGCTTTATGGTCCGCTATGTTTGCCTCAAGATTATTGGCCTGAAAGTTAGGGAGGTTTGTGATAACATAATCTAAGGCGGAGGGAGTATGATTCGAGGAATCCCTAGTGGGTTCAAGTGGTAGAATAGACCGTATATTAAAACTTTCCAGCAAGTCGGAGAGAATGTGTTTTTCATGTGCTTCCTTTAAATAGTTTACATTTAGGTCACCGCATATTAAAATAAATTGATGTTGAGATATAATATAACAAAGCGTTTCATTGAATGCAGTTATGAATCTGCTAAAACTATCTGGAACAGCATTATTGCACAAATGATAAACTGACGGAAGAGCTATACCTGTATTATTAAATTTAATTGAGATACCTACGCATTCTAATATTAATTCTGTTGAGAATTTTAGTAAGTCCATAGTTTTGAAGTGTTCATTCTTGCTGTAAAAGCAAAACCACCATGAGAGTGTTTTTTTCGAGAAGTTTGCTGCTAATTGGTACCCGGGTATGGTACTTTTGCTTGCTCCGCGACCATCCAATGTTCCGACGCACATAAAAATTGTGGATTTTCTTGTTGTAACAGAAATTCCAATTGAGGTATCTTGTTTGTGATGAACACAATGTGGATGGTTTTCCAAATGTATGTTTGAGAGTTATCTCTTCGATCTCGGTTGGTAATTAAAGCCTCGGCTGTTGCGGTTGAAGCTTCGGTTGTAGCTGTTTCCTGATTGTTGTAACTGCTTGGAAACTAGGAACGAAATGGCTATATCTGCTGAGATTTTTTAATAATTATATGTTTAGGCCAATTTTGGGGGTTCATGAGGTTGTCGTCAACTTCCTTTCCGGCCTTCACTCTAAAAGCTTTGTATTCGCCCGACTTAACGGGTACATTTTCAATATAGAACTATTCACTTTCGCCAGAATTATTTTTTAGATATTCCATTACTGTCTCATCTGACGCGTCGTTCGAGATCTTGGAGATAATAATAGAGGTTTGAGGAGTTAGCTCAGCCGCTGTGAGAGTTTCGTCAGTTTCCTTTTGGCCTACGAGGCCAGTACTTTTTGAACTGTATGGGGTATTGGCTGGTTTTTCAGATCGGTTTTGTTTTCCAGTCATAGAGTTGCAACCAGAATTTGATTGGGTATCGGCGGGATTTACCCTGAGGCTGGTGCTATTTATTTTTAAATCATTCCTAAGGCACAGTATTTCCGCTTGTTGCTCTTTAATTTTTCATATGCAAATTGCAAGTCTTGTAGCTGTTTTTGATCGTTGCCTGTCGTGAGTGGAGTCGTGGCATTGGCACTGGTCTGACGTTCCTCGTTGCATTTCTTAATGTCACAAGCAGTCGTGGATATAACATCTAATTTGGACAATGCAAGAGCCTGCTCAGTTTTAAAAGAGGTCAGGGATCTGTTTGTGCTATCGAGTGTTTTTGAGAGCTTTTCATTTGATTTTTCGGTTTTAAGGATAAGGCCTTTAACCTCTTCAAAGTCTTTAGTTAGTAGCTGATTTAAAATAGACAAAGTGTTCTTGTCTCCAATATCCGTAGTTTTTGAGCTGAAGACACTCTTTACAGTTGTAGGCCACGCAAGGGGATCACTTCTTAACCGTAACCCCCTTGTGCTCAAAGGCTGTAAGAGTGGAACAGTTTACATACAGTAGTGTCTTGCAATTGTCACATTTTGCAAGAGAGTATGAGTCGCCTTCATCTGCGTTGCGTGGCGGACAGCCTTGAGGCATACCAGTTTGTCCATGTTTTTGGACGTGACGGCATCGACAGACGATGCTCTTGCTGTTGTTGATTTATTGTTAGCTGCGGAAAGTACCTGGTCATTTAAGAATTGTAAGAGTTGAAAATACCACAATTTCGGCTGGTATACTTCGTCTGCACCGCTTCCTGTTCTCATTGATTCCGTTATCTTTTTTAATTCTTTCCGAAAACTGCTACGCATATTATTAATTTTTTTATTTACACAATCTTTGTTTGCCAAAGGCTCCACTTCTTTAATTTTTTCCACTAATATTTCGTAAGCAGCTTCCCTTTTTAATCGGTCATGATTTTGATGTAGTTTGCCACACGTTTTGCTGATTAAGTTTAAAAGTTTCACGAACTATTTTTATAAGAGTCGACGTGTTGTAGTGATCATCGACTATTTACACATTTTCAGAATATTTTTGCACGTAATACTGCCGTTATTACCGATTTTTCGACGTTACAACCACTGCGACCATTCACCCATGACGACGCCTCTTTATAAACTGGCAACTAAAAATAAATAAAGGACTATCGTGCGTTTGTTACAGCTGTTGCTGGCACTCCTGCTCTAAATATGCCGGAATATAATATATGTATAATATTTCAAAGTTAGTCACCTATATGTTGTGCAATCTTAAATTATCATATTCAATTATTTGATTGCATTTAAATTATTTATAAAATATTACTAACTCCCGATTCGTCGGCCCACGTAGATTTCGTCGTTTTGCAATATTATCAGTTTACTGAAACTGATGGCCGACGGTAAACAATCAGTTAAAATTGTATGTATTTTTTTACATCTTTTTAATTTGTTAAAAAGGTGTTTTAACCATCCGATTCGTCGGCCCATGTGCACATCGTCATTTTTCAACATTATCAATTGAATGAAACTGATGGCTGACGGTAAACAAACAGTCCAAATTGTATGCGTTTCTTTGAACTGTATCATTGCGTCGGCCGAATGTTTACAACCGTCAAAAACGTCGGCCAGTGATATAATCATCCATATTTCATCGAAATTTAATAACATTGTCAAACGCCCGACGGCAAACAATCATGCCATATTCATAAAAAAAAACTGCAGTTTGAATTTATTACTAAAAATTTTTCTAACTGCGAAAACCGTCGGCCTTTGATATTTTTCGCTATCACATAACATAAATAGACGATCGCCATGAACGCCCGACAGTAAACGATCATACCATAACAATATTTTTTTTTGCAATAACAAATGAATTTTTGGCCAATTTATAACCACGCGAAACGTCGGCAGATAATTGGCCGCTGGACTTTTCTGTCATTAACTATCGTCTGAAGCAGTCGGCCGACGGTAAACAATCATGCCAAATCGCAACTTTTTAATACATTTTCGCATCAACATTCCGAATGTTTCTGCACGAAAGAGAGCTCCAATTTTGACATCACGCATTAATACTCGATCAATGAATGACAAAAATTCGAATGCCCGACGGTAAACGATCATGTCGAAAAACTGTCATGAGCCATTAGTCTAACAGCTAACATAATAACCGCGCTGGATTTTGATTTTTGATTTGTTTCACATACTAGGGTATTATGTGATGTGCTTGGTTTATTCTTACGGCAATTCTGATTTAAATGCCCTATCTGTTTGCAGATCATGCAGTCATGCACTCTCTCTTTGGTTTTGGACATTCTGCAAACATGTGTCCATAATCTCTGCAATTAAAACATCTTTTGTGCTTAAAATTTGGCTTTGTATTATGCTTTTGTATATTTTCAAAACGCTTCTCTTGTTGCTTAGGACATTCTATACGTCGTTTTAGTAGGACATGCACAGAGGAGAGTGATAAAAGACACTCACGAAAAAGGTCTTCAGGTACTTTAGCCCCAGGTTGTATCGTATTGTCAGGGATTCCATCGATAATCATTGCCACTGCATTTTTGCCAGATATATCACGTTGTTGGCACCAGTATAAATGAAGTCCGTTTAACTTGCCCGGCGCATATTTCGTTAAGCATCTAGCCAATGGCGTTTGCGATGATTTTTCAATGTAAATCGACTTTAATATGTGTTTCTGACAACTGCAAGCTTTCTGCCATACTGCAGTTGGCAATCGTTCTGTTTCAATTTGGACGCAAAATAAAAAATATATAAATTTAATTTTAAAGAAGATATTTGAAGTCATTAAACATATACTTACTAAAATTTAACACCTACTTTAGAGCGATTTAAAACTAATCTCTAGTGCATCCAGTTGCAGCAACGACTGCATATATTATACCCGAAATGCAATATTTTACAAACGCTATAAAATGGGTATAAAGTGCGTTTTACGACTCCATTTAATGTCGCGGTACGTGGAACGGCTATACGGAGTTATTCCCTTTTGGTCAGTTAAAATTTATTATTTCTCCATCCGGTTTAAGATAATTAAACCCCAAACGAATTTAATTTTGTTATACTGGAGAAAGGCGAGAGAGCAAAGTGTATCGTTGCGTTAAACGACTATCAAATAATAACTATTTTATATGTATCTATATATACATATATGCTTTCATTCCCACAATTCCCACCTAATCAAATAAAACAAGCTCTCAGCCTCAGCTCTCACTTAACAAGACTAAATTAGAACGCCGCTCGATGAAGATAAAATATCAGATATCGATTGTGGCAGCGGTATGCAAGACGGTCCTGCATGGCTTGCAATGCACACACAGACTTATAGTGACACATAGTGTAAGCTTTTTATGTATATATTTCACATAAAGTATTTTGGAGTGAATATTTTTTGTGACGAGTTCCTGGGTAGTGAACGAGATCTGACGCATCAGGCCAATACCCACTCAATACCAAGGCCTTAGTGCTAGTTGTGTGACGTCATCCATGTAGGCCGAGCAATTTTAATTATATAAGGGGATGTATGTATGCATCGGGTTACAACGTTATCCGTCTTCAGATTCCTAATCTCCAACCGTCTCGGTTTCTCCAAGCCCCTGCCTCTAGTCCTCTCGTCCGGATCTCTCCGTCTATACCCTCTTTCCAGCTTTTCCGGAGTCTTCCTCTCCTTCTTCTTCCTTGCGATGTCCAGTGTAGTACTTTCTTCCGTACTGATCATCCGCAAATGCCAAAGCATAGATTGTTGATGGATCATCCACAGGTATGCCCATTGCTTCGCATTTTCTCTTCCATCTTGTTAATGCGCTTTCTAGATAGACTATGAACAGTGTTGGCAATATACAACACGCTTGTTACTGTGAACCAGGTTGTTAAGTTATTTCCTATTTTTATTTGTGTTCTTGCATCGTTATACAGTGACTTGATTGCTTTTATTATTTCAGCATTTATGTTGGTATGTTGTAAAGCTTCCCATAATTTTACTAGAGGAATGCTGTCATAGGCTTTTTTAAGGTCCACAAATAGCAAATGAACTTCCTGGTTTTATGCGATTTTCTTTTCTACGATTTCAGTTAACGTAAATAGGTGGATCTTCCTGCTCTGAATCCGGCTTGCTCTTCTGCCTCCATTGCACTGTATTCATCTTCTATCTTGTTTTTGAGTATTCTTCCATATATCCTGCTTATGGTGTTGGTTACGGATATTCATCTATAGTTGTCGCATTTATTTTTATCCCCTTTCTTATGGATTACTGATATATATGACAATTTCCATTCCTTTGGTACTTCTGACTTATTTATACATCTTTGGAATAGATTTGTGAGCATCTGGGTTAGTTTTTCTGTCCCATATTTAATAAGTTCTCCAGGAATATTTCCTGGTCCCGCCACTCTTTAATTTTGTAGTGCGTTAATTGATTTTTTTACTTTTGATACTGTAGTATAACGTACCCGGGTCGATTCAACATAGTTGAATCAGATAAGTAAAATTGTGTTTTGCCTTTATTTTGCCAATGATCGTCAAATCAGATTAAAAAGAAATGGATTAAAAAGAGGACCAATACCTACGTTGTGTTATTATTATATCTTGCACAATTTTACTCACTCATTATGCGCTTCAACGGAACACATTTAGGGAAATTTGAGGGAAAGGTGCGTCATGTAAATTAAACCACAGATTCCTAATACGTCTAATTTATTAAAGAAAAGCGTGCCGGACTCAGCCTGGAATTCACGAGGGGAAAGAGTACGGCAGAGAAACCCTCGATCTTAATTCCTAAACCGAATTATGCTGTATAATCAATTAGTATTATAATTAATTGAATTACTGTCTCCCGTACCACAATTTGTAGTTCTACACTTATAACAAAACATTTAAAACTGAAGAGATAGCTCTTCGGTCGGGAATCGAACCCGAGTCTCCCGCGTGCCAGACGCGGATGTGATAACCACTACACTACCGAAAAGGGGTGTTAGTTAGCCAGTCGCCGCTGGAGGGTACTGAGGTCCTGGGATACGGAGGCTACTCAGCTAAAGTTGAAATTAGGGCCAATATCTCTAGAATGATCATTACATTTATAACTAGGATATTCTCCCGTCAAGGTAGGAAAATGTTAGTAATTTCACAAAAGCTCTTACTTGCAATCACAGTCATACTAAAACCAAAATTCCAGCACGAAAAGACAGCAAACAATACATTTTTGTTTTCATTTAAAGCAGTGTTGTTCACAGCATAAAACGATTTCATTAAATATACACCATCAAATATGAATTATCAATGAGAATAAAAGAAATAATAATTGTGCAAATTATGTCAATAACAATATCAAAGTATACACACGTGTTATGCCATCAAATATTAATTATCAATGAAAATAGAAGAAATATTTATGCAAATTATGTTAATAAAAATATCAAAATATATCTATATGGTATGCCATCAAATATTAATTATCAATGAAAATAAAAGAAATATTTATGCAAATTATGTTAATAACAATGTCAAAATATATCTATATGTTATGCCATCAAATATGAAGTATCCATGAAAACAGAAGAAATACTTATGCACATTATGTTAATAACAATATCAAAATCTATACACACGTTATGCCATCAAATATGAACTATCAATGAAAATAGGAGAAATGTTTATGCAAATTATGTTAATAACAATATCAAAATATATACACACAATGGCATATATCGAATATGAATTATCAATGAAAATAGGGGAAATATTTATGCAAATTATGTTAATAACAATATCAAAACATACACACATGTTATGCCATCGAACATGAATTATCAATGCAAATAGGAGAAATATTTATGCAAATCATGTTAATAACAATATCAAAACATATACACACGTTATGCCATCAAATATGAATTATCAATGAGAATAAGTGAAATATTTGTGCAAATAAGGTGTATAACAATATCAAAATATATATACAGGTTAATACCATCAATTATGAATTATCAATGAGTATAAAATATATAAATATATAATGGTACAAATTATGTTAATAACAATATTATAAGTTTCATTTTACCGACTTGTAATGACATAATATTGCAACATAGAAGCAAAACGATTCACCAAAATAAACCGTACACCCCGCTGGCTTCCGACTCTCTATTTTTCGTTCTCCAGCAATACCTTTCGGATCTCCTCCAAAAAACCTCCCAAAAACTCGACTTCAATTTATGACTTGTTTTTATCTTTTACATGTATAAGTGTCTCAAAAAATACACATATATAGGGTGTCCCAAAAATTAATGTATCAGGTCCAATGAAATAGTATTTTAAAGATGTGGGTTATCTCAATACAGATATGCTTACTGGAGATCCTTGAGTGGTTATATTTGTGTTAGTATTATCAGTAATTTGGAACTCATTTCTATCTTCTGTCAGTATTTTTTCGAAATACTGATTTCATGATTGCTCTTTTATTGGGGAAATTATGTCTTTGTTCCTTTCCCGTCTCATGTTCTTTAGTATTCTCCAACTTTCTGTGCTTTTTCTTCAAGTAGGTATGTGTTGAGCCTAGAGCATAATATCTCCCATTTTTCGTTCTTTTTTGTACAGATCATTCTTCGTACCCTTGCTTGTACTTGTCTATATGCTGGCTTATCATTTAGGTTTTTGGAGCTTAACATTTTTGATGTTTCCTTTCTTTTTCCTGGCATCCTAATGTCTCTCGCTGCTGCTTTTATGCATGATTTTATGTATTCATACTCTTCCTCTATACTATCGAAAGATGTTCTTTGTAGTTTATTGTTTAGTCTGTAGGTACTTTCCTGTTCCAAACTATTAATGTTGTATCTTATTTCCGTCACTTTCGCTTTCTCGTTATTTTTCTGTTTCTTTTCTTGTTGGTATCCTGTTCTAAGAGGAAATACTATTTGTGCCTTAAGTAGGTGATGGTCACTACCACATGAGGTACCTCTTTTAACTTTTACATCATTGACCTTTAGCTCACTTTTTTGTTTTGTGATTATATAGTCAATACTAGTTTTTTGGCTTCTTGTTTCCTGTCTCCATATGAATTTATGGACGTCTCTGTGCTGGAAGTATCCATTTAGATCTTTTAACTGATTTTATTCGCATATTTGTGTTACTCTTCTTCCATTGTTATTTACCACGTCTTATCCAAAACTTCCTATCACATTATCTTTATAGTTTCTTCCCACTCTCCCATTAAAGTCTTCTAAAACTATTACTTCTCTAGACATATCAATTTTTCCTATTTCTTCATTTAATTGTTCGAAGGATTCGTCTTTATTAGATATTAGGTAGTCTTCATTTACCGCGTACCCTCCTATTATGGTTATTCTATATCTATGCATTGTTAGGTCCATTTTTATAAGTTTCATTTATTGGTTTCCATGTTGTAATAAACTTCCTCAGTCTCCTGTGTATGACAATTGACACTCCCTACTTGGCTTTATCTTCCTGTGGTACACCACTGTAGTAATGATCGTATATTCCCCAGCTTTCGGACCCTTTTCCCCTTTTCTTTGTCTCCGTCAGGATGGCAATATCAACATTTAGATGTTTTAGTTCATTTGCCACTTCATTTACTTTCCTTGAAATACCCTGGAGATTCCACGTGCCAGAAATCGTTGTCCATTTCCGAGACTCTTGATTAGGTTTTTTAACAATTTAATTTTTTTATAAGTATCGAGGAGTTAGCCTGATGACTCAACCCCAACCTGGAGGACCAATCCAATTTTTATTTCACGGTAGGTATTTTATTTCCCCACTACCCTTCGAATATGCTGGATTGCATATCCGACGAGCTTCCCCCAATTCCAATGGGGACGCACCCGATGGAAGTATCTGGCAAATCCCCACACGGGATATAAGGGTATACTTACACTAATATTTATGAAAACTATGAATAGTTAACTTATTTTAAAGGACGCTAGCTATATGACAGACTTCTTGACAAATCCCAAAAGTTTTTTGGTTCTATACAATATTCCAAAATTAAGTGAAGTCAACGTGTCCTCAAATTCATTTATTAACTTATTACAAAATATGTAAGTCACAGAAACAATATTTATAACTGGTCCTTGGCGATATAAAAGTCCTCCACCATTTAATTTATTAATGAGATCAAAATTGTTCTCAAGAGAACATAATTCATATCAGGTATTACAGCTTTTAGCCATTTTTGTTGTAAGATTACATCCTTGGGAAAATTAAAAACATGAACTTTGGACCAATTTTTATAGTTTTCGATAAGGCCAGGAATGCAACACTTTTGAGGCATAATTACATTAGGTATCAGTTACCACAAAACTACCTGAAGACGAGAGAAAAACATGCAATTAAAAAAAGAACAAAAAATTATAGTTACGTCCTGTGGAAAACCGAAAACATGAACTTTGGGTCAATTTTTATAGTTTCCATTATAGCCAGCAATGCAAGACTTTTGAAGCATAATTACATTAGGTATCGGTTACCACAAAACTACCCGAAAACGAGAGAAAAACATACAATTAAACACAAACAGAAATTTATAAACTGTGCCGTACAGAAACCGCCGAATAACAGGTCTTTAAGTCCGAAATATAGAGTTTTACGTATTTAAAAATACGCCTAACAATACAAATTGTATACCTAAATACACAACGAAATATTAGCTATACTTTTCACGCACGTAAAAGCACATAAACAGTTCAGATTTCACAAAAATGCAACAAAATAACACTAATTACCGATTAAGGTGGCCATTACGTATGGCAGGTTCACAAACTAGTCGTTCGTTTTGTTTACGTTGTTGCCGGCTCCATAAAGAAAGTACAGTAGACTCTCGGACTCTCGATAAATGGCGAGGGTTGGGTCCAGCGGTACTGCCAATTATTGAGATCGGCAAATTATCCGGCGCGGCGCCGGGGTCGCCAATCATCGATCAGCGGATTATATGAGAGTCCATTGTATTATGTTAGGAAAGTACACGAAATAGGCAGTAGTATTAGATAATTAAATAAATAAATTACGAAATACCACATTATAAAAAAAGGAAAGGGCATCTTACGGAAATATATATTTTACAATATTGGAGAAATGAAAGATACATTCTTTAATACGGGCATCCTAATATTCGCTACTATCGCAGTAGTCTGGCAACGTTGCAACCAATTCCGCCTCGATCGCGATTACCCTTCCACCCGTAAGCCCGCCTCCTACATCTTTGCTCCAAATAGCAAACGCCTACATGCACGACGTCACGAGCTAAAATTTTATGAACACTTATTCTATTAACTGGCGAGAATAGAAAAATGGCCAGTATTTTTCATGGGTGTTTAATCAATTTTTGAAAAAGTGGGTCGCTTTGGAACGTTCTAGCCCCGAGGGTGAAAAAAAACCGAGAAGAAAGTTGGATAGGGAATTTCTGATAGAATACTCTCTAAATGGGTCCCTGTTTCGAAAATGTGGGGAGAATAGACTTTTGAGGGAAAATGTAAAAACATCGATTTGTAGGTCAGAAATTAAACTTTTTATTTTTCCTAAAAAAAAAGTTTTTAGAAAAATCGATCTACATACGTTTTTAAATGATGCTGCCTTTTATACATACAGTGAGCTAGTTGAATAAACTTTTTTAATATTTCGCGTTTAGACACGACACGTCGCCACATACCTGAAAACCAAATAATCCGAAGCAACCTGTAACAGGCTACGATTTCATATTATACAAAAACCTGGTTTCTGACGGAATGGCGAAGGACCAAAATAAAAATTTACGTACGTGGTACTATAGTCGACTAAAATTGATCTATTTCTGGAGGGAAAATAATCAAACATCATATTATTTATTAAAATAGACTACAAAAATTAGATAATCACCACAATAGGACTAGTATTGAAAAAGCATGGAACCCAATCCATTAAACTAGGTATTCTAAAGCAAATAGTTCATATTTATGTCTTGATATATTAAATGCACATGCTTTCTTTTGAACGAATAAACTTTACACACACACACACACGATATATTGTTGCAGCTGGAACCACAAAGCTTCGTTGTATATTGGTGTTTTCCCCTTGGTTTTGTCCTATTATGCTGTCTTTCTAAATGGAGAAAGAAACCCTTCGGGTCTGGTGCAGATAAGGTAAGGTCTTAATAATGGGTTTTTTGGAAAAATTTTGGTACCAATCGATTCGTTTTTTTATTTTCTTTCCAAAAAAGTGAGGATCATCGAGATATTATCACGTTTTTTTGGTAAAAAATTGATATTAAATGTTCGTAATGTCGGTGCAATAAGCCATATTTCCATGACAGACGCGTCGTTTTTAAAGCAATTTAAGCATCAAGTAGGCTTTGCAAAATGCGAGGCAAAATGTCAAAGTTAACAAAAGCCAAATTTAAAACCGTTAATGTTGATTTGTTGACAGCGTTTCGAAAGCTTTTTAAAGATCGTGATCGAATAATAATAATGGAAATTCAAGGTTCATTCGAGCTATATACAATCGTATTAAATTACAGCGATGCAGAATTATACGATTTCTTAGTAGGTAAAGTATTACTAAGGGAGAATTTAAGATGTAAAAATCGGCGATGCCGAAGACAATGCACACTTAGAAACCGGACAGACAAACCATTTGGAAAAATATTTTATTGCAACGGATGCCGTAAGCAATATTCAGTATTGTTAGGATCGTTTTTTGAAAAATCGAAAGTACCAATTCGGCAGCAATTATGTCTTTTTTGGCAATGGTCATGCGGAATGAGATCGGGACTAGCAGCGGCAGAATTAGGAGCAGGAATGACGACGAAAAGTGTAATACAAGTATACAGATATTTAAGAGATATTTGTTCTTGGTATTTGATAAGAAGAGGAGATCTGTTTCAGCTGGGTAAGTTTCTTTTTCTTTATTATACAGGGCACGCTAAATTTTGCGTTTTTATGCTTAAACTGTTAAATTCAATAAAATACACATTTTAAACTATTTTTGATCGTGGGAACCCATATTAACTGATATTTATATTATACAGCTAGTTTTTAATCATAGAACGTTTATTAAGATTAATTATGTTGCCTACCAACTCACTAAAACTAACCCAAATTAACCGAAATTAATGAAAATTATGTTTGAGGGTGGTATGAAGAATGGCGCAACCGAGATGAAACTAACCCAAACTAACCAAATCTAACCGAAATTGTTTCTTCTAGGTTTGAATGAAGAATGGCTTGCGCTTCACGCAAGTCATTCTTTATGCAAGTGCGTAGTGCCTAAAATGAGACGAAACTAACCCAAGCTAACCTAAATTAACCGATATTGCTTCTCATAGGTTTGCACGAAGAATGGCTTGCGCTTCGCGCAAGCTATTCTTCATGCAAGTGCGTAGTGCTTAAAACGAGATGAAACTAACCCAAACTAAC
>MU191073.1:0-16357 GCA_016904865.1 Pissodes strobi | reverse complement strand
AACGAGATGAAACTAACCCAAACTAACCAAAGCTAACCCAAACTAACCAAATCTAACCGAAATTGTTTCTTCATGCAAGTGCGTAGTACTTAAAACGAGATGAAACTAACCGAAACTAACCAAATCTAACCGAAATTGTTTCTTCGCGCAAGCCATTCTTTATGCAAGTGCGTAGTGCCTAAAATGAGACGAAACTAACCCAAACTTACCTAAATTAACCGAAATTGCTTCTCATAGGTTTGCACGAAGAATGGCCATGCAAGTGGGTAGTGCTTAAAACGAGACGAGACTAACCCAAATTAACTTAGACTAACCGAAATCGTTTCTCATAGGTTTGCATGAAGAATGGCTTGCGCTTCGCAAGTGTGTATTGCTTAAAACGAGACGAAAGTAACCCAACCTAATTAATCAAAGCCAATCCAAACTAACGGAAATTGTTTCCCCTTGCGTTTCGCGCAAGACTTAAAAAGATAAAAAGAAAATGTACTAAAAAAATATTTTTTAGGAGGCCCTGGACGAGTCGTGCAGGTTGACGAAAGTGTGATAACGAAAAGGAAATACCACAGAGGACGTCTAGTAACAGAAAAATGGATTCTGGGGATGTACGACGTCATCGCAAAAAAAGGTTATATCATTTATGTAGCAAATAGAAATAGCGATACTCTAGAAAGAGAAATTGTAGCCCATTTTCTGCCAGGATCGGAAATATGGACAGATTGCTGGAGGGGATACAATTTTATTTCGAATTTGGGTAGGGTTCCACAATACACCCATAAAACTGTAAACCACAGCAGGAACTTCGTCGATCCGGCAACTGGGACTTGTACCAATCAAGTTGAGGGGTATTGGTCCCAATTGAAAGGATACTTACGTCGTCTGGGAGTAATGCAATCACCATTTCTCCCGGAATACATAGACATGTTTATGTGGTTTCAGCACTATGGGCGTACTCCTTCTGAAGCCCTTTTCAACATAACCATTGTTAACATTTTTGTTTATATTCCTAATATTGACACGTATAATATTTAAGTTATGGTTATCGTTCCGTAGAACCGAACATTATTTCAGAGATTTGTGTATTATAAATTTTTTATACTACTTACTCCCTAGTTTAATCGAGCATAAATGGTTTTCTAACTTTTATTATAAAAGAAATCATATTCCTGCAGCCTGAAATTGATTAGAATACAAAATTTGGTTAGTTTCAAACAGTATGATCATGGCAAAGTTTACCTAACTAAGTTCTAGTATAGAGATAAGGTTGTTAATATTTTTGTTTATATTCCTAGTCAAAGTCAAAGTCAAAGTATTTATTCATGCTATTACATTACAAGAATGTTTGCATACGTCAGTATATAATTATAATTAAAATAACTTAACCTAATTAAACATTACAAAGTACAATTAAAATCAAGATATAAACTGTAGAAAAGTATATATCAAACAAATAAATACCGAGGTCTCACTTAAAATTTTAAGTTTTTATTAATTAATAAAAACGAATGTGTAAATAATAAAGTAAATAAAACTAATGTAAATAAATAGCAAAAGTACAACATAGTTACATATTTTGACAAACAGAAGACGATACTAACAGTTTAAAAAATAGATTAAAAATCTGCCATTGTCATAGGTGCATCACAGAATTCTGCAACAGAGTAAAATGCCCTGTCTAGAAGGTAGGTTTTAATTTTTTTCACAAAAAGTTTTGATGGTAAATTTTTTATAGGCAGGGGAAGCTTGTTAAATAACTTTGGGGCAAAGTAATTGACAGAGAAGCGAGACCTTTCTATCCGATGGAAGTCAATCCGAAAATTCTGTCCATGCCTGGTATTATACTCATGTATGTCATTGTTTCTAATAAGAACGTTGCTATTATTTTTTGTCATTTTTAAACACTGCACAATATAAAGACATGGAACAGTTAAAATTTTGAGTTCCCTAAAGGTTTGTCGACAATCTGCCTGATAGGGCAACCTTGAGATAACTCGAACAGCTCTTCGCTGTAATTTAAAAATGTCGGACACTGCAGCCGCATGGCCCCAGGAAAGTAGTGCGTATGATATTGTTGTTTGGACTAATGAATGAAATGTCATTACCAACACGTCTTTAGAAACAGCATCAACCAGATTCCTCAAAACATATATGCTTTTAGATATTTTTTTACTGGTTTGATCAACATGCTGATGCCAAATTAATCTAGGATCAATATGTACACCGAGAAATTTAAGATTTTCTGGATTATCCAGATTCGCCGAGGTACTTAATGAAAAGGTCAGTGTTTCAGTTTTTCCCCGATTCAGTGTGAGGCAGTTGGCTGTGAACCAATCGGATACCCTCGCTCGCGTCCCCTCTAACCTCATCTTAACCCCATCAATATCCGACCCAGCCTGTAATACAGTTGTATCGTCAGCAAACAAAACAAAGTCCGCACCAGGGTCGCTGAGAACTAGATCGTTCATATATATGATGAACAATAAAGGTCCCAGGACAGACCCCTGAGGCACCCCAAACTGGATCGGCAGAACGCCCGAAGCAGAGCCACCAAAGTCAACAAACTGGCATCTGTCGGTCAAGTATGACTCAATTAGACCAGCACTGTTGGATGAGAAGTTGTAGTATTTCAGTTTTGATACCAGTATGTCAGAGGAAACGCAGTCGAAGGCCTTAGTCAAGTCGCAAAAAAGCGCCGAGACATGGTCCCCAGAATTAAAAGCACTGGTTACAGTAGTAAGTAACTGGTTTATGGCCATCACGGTGGATACTCCATTTCTAAAACCAAACTGACTCTTATTCAATAAGTTATTGACATGTATAATATTTAAGTTATGGTTATCGTTACTTAAAACCGAACATTATTTCAGAGATTTGTGTATTATAAATTTTTTATACTACTTACTCCCTAGTTTAATCGAGCATAAATGGTTTTCTAACTTTTATTATAAAAGAAGTCAAATTCCTGCAGTCTGAAATTGATTACAATACAAAATTTGGTTAGTTTCAGATAGTATGATCATGGCAAAGTTTACCTAACTAAGTTCTAGTCTAGAGATAAGGTTGTTAATATTTTTGTTTAAATTCCTATCCAGTATAAATTTAGGAAAATCAGAACTGAAATTATTGCATCAATAGATCATTTAACTCTTTTTTGATTTGAAACAATTCATATTCCTTAAGTTGAAATTGGTACAGTCATAATTTAAAGTGTCGTTAGTTTCAAACAATATAATAATGAATAAAGGTTACCTTACTAAGTTATAGCATAGAGACATAGAGATAAGGTTATTAATAATGTTGTTTATATTCCTAGTATTTACAATTATTATGGTTCCGTAGAACCGAACAATATTTCACTGACTTGTATATTAAAGCATATTATACTACATCATATTAGTCAACGTAGGACTTACCATAAGATTGGCTAATTGAACTGAATCTTTCCACTTAGATGCAGTACTCTGCATATATTGTAAACTAGATTTTAGTTATTCAAAGCAACTGAGACACAGGCTCAAACACTGCAAATAGGGCTAGAGTACTTAAGGCATCGATTATACAGGTACAGTAATGTATGGATAGTCCGAACCCCCTATAATTCGAAATACTCAATAATCCGATCTGCCCCAATGTATAAAATGATATTCATAATCTGAACATTCTGAATTCCGATTCAGAACTTTTACTGAATATTTTGTATTTGCAATATGTATCCAATGTATGTAAGATTTTTCCATTTCCTTAGAAGTTTGTTTTTATTTTGAAATAGGATGAACATAAATGAAAGTTGTTATGCCATTGACGTCAAATTTTTTTGTGGTGAGAATGTATTATTTGTATGATTAATATATCATTTATTATGAATTCTATTATACAAAAGTTTTGATAAACTGAACAGGGTCTGCCAACTTTCTGTCGGGATTATCCATACAGTACTGTACTAACCCGTAATCGAAAACTTACAAAACTGTGACGATGCAGTTCTGTGCCGCAGAACTGTGACGACACAGTTCTGTGCCGGTGGGGTTTTAGTGGGTATGCCGTTGGGAGAGTCCCACACTCCCCTCACCCTTAGAGGGGGTGCGTAATGCATTTCCACACCTTAGCAAAAAAAAAAAAAAAAAATCTGATTGTCATCCTAGTATTTGGGACTTCACCCTATTTTAATTGCACAATAGTTTGTCAGCTTTTAATATAAAACAAATCATATTCCTGAAGTTGAAATTAGTTACAATTCAAAAATTTGTTAGTTTCAAACAGTATGATCACGGCAAAAGTTACCTTACTGAGTAAGCAAAGAAATGATTATTAAAATTTTTATTTATATTAACATTGTAAAATATTTAAATTACGGTTATAATTTGTTAGAAATGAACAATATCTCAAGAGACATTATATATTAAATTTTTCTATACTACATCATATTTATCTAGGATATTTATATCTAAATCATCACTAATTTTAATACACTCATCAATCCCAGAATAGGTCATAAAAGTAATTGTCTATCCAGTATAGATTCGGGAAAATGAAAATTGAAATTATTTGTGTTAACAACTCATTTAACTGATTGCCATCATAATAATAATTTGGACCTCATCCTCTTTAAATGAAGCATAAATGGTTTGCACACTTTTTTCATGAAACAAATCATATTCTTGAAGCTAAAATTAATTCATACATTATAATCAGGACAAAGGAATAGCTTAAGAGTTTTTAGACTATGGCAAAGGTTACATTACTAAGTTCTAGCATAGAGATAAGGTTATTAAGAATTCTATTTATACTCCTACTGTTTATATGTATAATATTATAGTTATTATTATTGTGCACTGGAAATGAACAATATGCCAGAAACTTGAATAATAATTTTTCTTACAGTAGGTACATCATATTTATCTGAAATATATTATTTACAGCTAATTTATCGCTGATTGTATTACAT
The DNA here is from genome assembly GCA_016904865.1 of Pissodes strobi. NCBI lineage: Eukaryota > Metazoa > Arthropoda > Insecta > Coleoptera > Curculionidae > Pissodes > Pissodes strobi. Next base: position 11,415 of record MU191073.1, on the reverse strand, counting down.
TTATCAAGCAAGGATCAGGCCATAAAACTAGTATATCCAGTATAGATTCGAGAAAATCAAAACTGAAGTTAATCTATTCTATTGAAAAGATCATTTAATTGATTATTATCCTTAATAATAATTAAGACTTTGCCCTCTTCTAATCGAGCATAGATAGCACCTTTTTTACGCCACACATACCACCTACAGGCACACTGTGTGATTTCTTCATAATTAGACGCTTGTATTTTGTGCTGGTTAGCTTCTCTTCAAACAAATATAATGATTTATTATAATTTCTTACAAGTTTCACCTGTCAGCTTACCGTATCCTTTTTTGCAAATTTGTATAGTAGTTTAAACCAAAAAGAATGAGAAACCATCACATTTGAGCCAAGAAATGACCCCAAAGTTCAAGTTTTGACATAAAATTGCAGCACTGTAGATATACGCATTACACACCTAAAAATCAATTCACAGGTAAAATATTAACTAAATGTTTGCCTAGAAAGTGGCCTTCGTTTTGTTCCGACCGTAACTCAAAGTGATTGAACGGGCTATCAGTATAAATAAACAAAATACAATTTTACATCATAAATAGCCTTTTTTGTTATTGTCACTTGTTACCTCACCCTCACAATCACAATTTTTTTGTGCCTCAGAATCGGGAAAACTTAGGGACCTAGCCTAACCCAAGAGTAATACACAAATAAACTAGTTTAGTTTTAATAATTTAGTTTATTGTTCTTGGGAATGGGGCTAGCCCTCCTAAGGAACACGAAACCACAGAATAGTTGGCTATATGGCTATTGTATTATTGTAATTGTAAGATTGTGAGATGAAACCATATATTTAATACTCCTAAATACTAAATACACGATACACATATATGGATGAAACGACAAACGTGAACGTGAACTATTAGAAGACACACTGTTGCCAGATTTGTTCTTAAGCGTTTGCTGCAGTTTCGTTTCATCTTTTAAGAAGGTAACAGAATTAATTGGAAAAAATCACACTTAGGTAAAAATAATACATACAATGAGTGTCTATCTGATTTTACGAATGTAATAAACTATTCGTTTCTATATATTATATACTAGCTGCACCCGGCATGCGTTACAATGCCATGCAAATAAAACCAAAAGTATTTGTAATTATTTATTGAAGTGCTTTTGAATGCACATTTTTTGTTTTCCATCTGTTGCACTTGAGACGCAAATCGGCCAATCGCCTGTCGTTTGGGTGAAATAACTGATGACTACAAAAGTAACGCTTTGTGATGACTATGACAAATTCACGTGAAAAAAGCGCGAAATAAAGGACATTGACCTACATGGAGCAGAACATATTTCATTGTGGCGTATAATAAAGGCAGTGTAGAGTAGCTTGGAGTAGGTCGTAGGGAACGCGGAGTGGCTCGGAGAAGCTTGGAGTAGGTTGTAAGTAGCTTGGAATAGGTCGTAAATAACGCGAAGTGACTCGGAGTAGCTTGGATTAGGTCATAAGTAGCTCAGAGTGGTTTGTTGATAGCTCGAACTAGTCGTAGGTAACACGGAGTGGCTCGGAGTAGCTTGGAGTAGATCGTAAGTAGCTTGGAGTAGGTCGTAAATAACGCGAAATGACTCGGAGTAGCTTGGATTAGGTCATAAGTAGCTCAGAGTAGTTTGTAGATAGCTCGAACTGGTCGTAGGTAACGCGGAATGGCTCGGAGTAGCTTGGACTAGGTCGTAAATAACTCGGAGTAGCTTGGATTAAGTCATAAATAGCTCAGAGTAGTTTGTAGATAGCTCGAACTGGACGTAGGTAGCGTGGAGTGATTCTACTGGCTTGGAATAGGTCTTAAGTAGTGCGGAGTGACTTAGACCAGCTTGAAGTAGGTTGTAAGTACCGCGGAGTGGCTCAGAGTAGGCCATAAGTAGCTCAAACTAGTTTGCAGTAGGATGTAGATAGCTGAGAGTAGGTCGGAGTAGGTTGTAGGTAGCGCTTATTGTCTTGGAGTAGGTCGTAGGTATCGCGGAATAGCTTGGAGTTGGTCGTAAGTAGCGTGGAGTAGGTCGTAAATAACGCGAAATGACTCGGAGTAGCTTGGATTAGGTCATAAGTAGCTCAGTGTAGTTTGTAGATAGCTCGAACTGGTCGTTGGTAAGACGGAGTGGCTCGGAGTAGCTTGGAGTAGTTCGTAAGTAGCTTGGAGTATGTCGTAAATAACGCGAAGTGACTCGGAGTAGCTTGGATTAGGTCATAAGTAGCTCAGAGTAATTTGTAGATAGCTCGAACTGGACGTAGGTAGCGCGGAGTGGCTCTATTAGCTTGGAGTAGGTCTTAAGTAGTGCGGAGTGACTGAGACTAGCTTGGAGTAGGTCATAAGTAACTTAGACCAGTTTGGAGTATGATATAGAAAACTGAAACTAGGTTGGAGACGGTCGTAGGTAGCGCGGAGTAGGTGGTAAGTAGCGCGGAATGGCTCGAAGTAACTAGGAGCAGATCGTAAGTAGCTTGGAGTAGATCGTGGGTAGCTCGGAGTAGGTCGTAACATTGTTTATCTTTATATAAACAATGGTCGTAGGTAGCTCGGGGTGTACTTCATAATAAGTCGTAAGTAGTTTGAATTATTACTCACTTCTCACTTCTCTCGCTCGAATAGCAAAGACAACAACCAACCAAAACTAACCGAAACTAAGTAAAAAAAAATAAATTATTTCATAAAACAGATTTCATTACATTAATTTGAGTTCGCTTTACTCTTGGAGTGTGCGGAGGCCAACCTGGCCAACGCATGAAATGTAGCGCGCTTATTTGGCTTACTTTGGATTGGCTAAAGGGCGATCACATTGCCTTATTTTCAATAAGAGAAATATGCAACATTTGGCAACCTTGACCGAGACCTCCGTGTCAGTATGTCAAATATCATTTTACCGTTTTGTTTTAAAATTTGTAAATTTGCTTGCTTCAGGATTGATCTTGATTTTCACCTGCACAAGTAGTAAGGTGTTTTAGTGATTTTACACAAGTTTAAACTTAAAACTTGAACTTTGGAGACACAAATGTGCTGGTTCTTCAAATTTTCTTGGCTTTATCTCAACCAGAATCGCTTAAAATACTCTAGACACCCCTTTGAAAACAAAAGAAAGTTTGCAAGGCGTACAACCTATAAATTATTATCTTTTCAACCGGACCCAATGTAAGTTTGCAATAATTTAAAGTTTTTAATAATTTGCATATAAAAATATTCACAAAATGAATGATAGTTGTATTTATTAAAAAATATTGTTTTTTTTGTCAAATTTGACATTTGGAAAATACTACCGGATGCTTAAATTGTCTTTAAAAACGTCACTTCTGACATAAAAGTATGGCTTATTGCACCGACATTACGAACATTTAATATCAATTTTTTACCAAAAAAACGTGATAATATCTCGATGATCCTCACTTTTTTGGAAAGAAAATAAAAAAACGAATCGATTGGTACCAAAATTTTTCCAAAAAACCCATTATTAAGAACTTACCTTATGTGCACCAGAACCAACCCTTCTTCTAATCGTTTGGCTTGCTTTCATTATTTCAGTTCGATAATACACCTTGATGGCCATCCACTGTTTTCGACCTTGTTAATTATGGTTTTTAATTGCTGATTCGAGGTATTTTGGAATCAAGAATATATTTTCGCCTTTCTTGGAGGGTTGTGTCTAAAATAAAACAACAGTGACAGATTGTTTACAGATTAGCCGAGTAATTGGAGTTTGGACATGCCGAGTTATATTTTAAGGTTATTTAGAGATATCTAACACTGTAATTATAACTTACTTTTTGTACACTTGATGGTCATTCTGTGGTAATTTTCTCGTTGATTTATATTTGATAATATATTGTTTTGCTTAGGTGATTAGGGAATATTTTCATTTTGGAAATGAAACATTGACGTTTGTTAGAAGTATGTCATGTCACTCCGGTTTTAAACCATAGACTACACGACCGGTGGAAAGCGCATCGGATCCCTCCGTCGATATCGACTCGAGAACCACTCTAATTCGCGTTGCATTTATTGTAGGATTTAGCTATCATACGCTTGAATTTGCTGATTATATCAATATTTAGCCCTCTAGGCTTGCATATTGACGCAGTGTTACACGGACTCTCCATTATTAAAGTTCGATAATATTTCAGCTCGGAGTAGATTCTACCGACGCGAACGAAATTGGTCTATGTTTCACTTAGTCTGTGGAGGATAATTTTGGCGGTATAAGTGACAGCTTTCTGGACAAGCGCGTGATCTTCACGGTCGACACGGTTGCCAAGTTAATGCCTTGTTTGGCATAATGCTATTAATGGCGCGTGTTGATTGTAATTTTTGACGGCCGCATAACGCGTGGGTTATATATTCCCACCAAGCATATAAAAGTAGATTCTAACTGATTTAAATCATTTCGATAATGAGTCGCTTTAGGGCGTGTTTTGGCGAATCCGGTAGTATGACATCATAACTTTCTAGTACTTTGTCACAAATAGGGACGCTTCTGGCAACATAGTATGTTGAGCCGGCGCGATGTTAATTCTGCTAGCCTCGTCATTTTCGGAGCAAGCCAATTTAGTCTTTATGTGATCTTGAAGGAACCAGTAGGTTTCAGTGCCGAGCTCTCGAAATTGGGAATTTTCGTTGAGATACTGATATTTAGTGTGAAATATACAGTGCCCTAGTTAGGGGAGTATTCAACGAAGCCCTTGAGCAGGGTTGTGGTCGTCGATGGTTTCTCGTCTGATGGATGATTGTAGATGAAGGAAGATTTGTAGATTCGACCACCTGCACCCACGTTTGGGGATTTGACTTTCGAGAGCTGCCACACACTTGAACCCCGTTTAACATCTAAAGGGGTTTCAATTCTTGGATTTTCAATTCTTGGATTTTCCTGTTTCCTGTTTTTTGTTTTTCCGGATTTTTGGAATTTTATTTTTGGATTATTGGTTTTTATGGGCCTTCCATTGTCCTCTTACGTTCCGGTTTCCTACCTGGGTTTCGAGACTGCATACTGAGACTCCTCTGACAACACGTGGTTTCGGAGTATCCATCAATTGACTGCGTGTCTCGCTGTCTGATTCAAGCCTCAACGCATAAGGAGTGTGTCTCCTCGACCTTGACGCTCCAGTGATCCGACGAACACCTGGATCCTGGATGAACTCACTGTTGGCTTGATAACCTATCAGATAAGTCTTAATTTAGGATATTATATAGTGTATTTTGGGACATTTATTTTATTTCATTTTATTATTGTGTTTATTTGATTGGTGATTTAGGGCGAATTAAATTAAATTTTCGGATGAATTTGCTTAATGAAAGTATTGATGGTATGACTTGATTTAAAATATAGTTACCTTCAAGTTATTTGGGAGTAACGAATTATTCTCAATAGTTAGCATACGTATACTGGATTATCCAGCTAATCCGGATAGTTTTGGCGTGTTATTAATTCATTTCAGCGTAGTCTTGTTCGCGTGTTTTACTTCTTTTCAGCGTCGTATAATATAAATAGTTTTGAAACTGTTCGCATGTAAGCATAGCGTAGTCATATAGGTTTACCTCTGGTACCGATACTATTTGACAGGAGAATATTATACTTACATGAATCTAGTACACTTGCACTAGCACGTTAACTTCTCGCTTATTGATTAGAGTTATTTAGAGTGTAGAAGTAGAAGAAGTTATCATATTTTTGTACCGTATAGGTTGATAGCACCAATCAAGGGCATGTAAACGACACGTGATCACGTCTTCGTATTCATAGGGCGCCGTAGATATAACATGAAGTATTAATTAACTTTAAACCGTTACTTTTAATATTCCATCTTTAGCATACATATTTATATTAATTGTCATAGCTACATATACAAGAAATTCTTCTTGTAGCAATTATTTTTCTCATTTAATTCAAAAGTATAGTCACCAATACGGAATATACACTTGTTATTTTTGTTTAATTGGGGTGATATTTCTTTTTGTTTCCCCTTCCAAGTTTTTCAATAGGTTACAGCGGGGAGGAGAGCAATTCGTGGTTATTGGTCGAATCTCACTGAAGATCCAGCATCAGGGCATGGCGATAAGTTAACCGCGTGACGCTCAGGCATTATAACTCACCACGACCCTTCTCCACTGTCTAAAAGCTGGGGGCCGCCATTGTTCCTGCACTAAAGGCTGTACCACCGATTGTGAACTTGGAGATTATTGTGAAGTTTGATATTATTGTAAACTTATATATTTATGTAAATTTAGGTTTGTATTTGTTTGGGAACTGAGCGTTACAAACCAAAATATCGTACATTAAAAAGGAGAATTACGAGTACAACATACCAAAAGATCTCATCGATACGATTGAAAAACCAAATTGATTTTTTTTTGATTTTCAGTTTGAAAAATTTTATTACCCTCTTTCTGTCCTTCTAATGGGCGCAAAACCTTCACTCCCGCTTAGAAGGAACTGAGAGTGAATAATCTCAAATTGAAAGATAAAATTTAAGTTTGAGAATTGAAAATTAGAAATTGAATGAATTTACGTATGTCGATGCGTAGGCTAGAACGAATTGTCGCCGAGCGTACAAATTAGGCCCTAGCTTAAATGTCAGAGAGTAGGGGTGGGCTTGTAGACAGCACAAGCGAGAAATATCCCAAAGTTGAAATATGGAACTGGTTTTAGCTTAAGCTTTGCGACAATATAAAAAGAATACCAAAAATTTGTTATTTTTTCTATCAAGAAAACCGTCCAATAAAACAACAAAAATAAGTTGGAAAATTAGATCAGGTTTAAATGCCGGACATCAGTTTTAATAATGGAAAAATAATTACCCAAAAATTAATCAAAAATCAAAGTCGGTAATGAGCAAATACCCAAATATTAACCGAAAAAAAACTAAAGTCAGTGGTAAACAAATACTCAAATATTAATCAAAAATTACTAAAGTCAGTGATAAACAAACACTCAAATATTAATCAAAAGTAAATCCAGAACGTTTCAATTATTGAGCGCAAGTAATAAAAAAAATCAGATACCTACCGCGTTTAGCGACCTTCTCCTTTGGAATATTAATCAAAAGCTAATTAAATAAAACAGGTAAATAGGCAAACAAAGAATCGGTTTATTACTATCAAATGAAATATATCATAGCTGATCATAAAAAGACGGAAAATAGATGTGTGTATTTCAACGAGAAATAGTAGGCTTTACTTGGTTACTTGATGAAATAAATCGCACGCTTAATCTAAATAAACGCCGTAATATTCAATTGTAATTTATAATGAACGCGTTAAGCCTTAACAAGAAACAACGTCAATAAAATATGACGAAGGTCAGCGATACTGCAAATGTCTACTCGTTATAGGTAAATTCAAATAACTCGAATAATCACTTAATCTATGGGTAATTAACGAGCGTCAAATCATGATTCGTTACAGGGCCGTATTACTAACTAACTATGTTTATCTGGGTATCAGTTATGATACGTTGGTAACCGTGGCAAAAAAAAATAAAAATAACTAGTTCGACCTGGCGTTATTGTAGCAACCACTCAATTATAGACTTTAAGGTATGTCAACTTAAGCGTAAGTACTCCCTGGTTGAGTTACTGGTAGGACAAAGATAATGAACAGTTTGTTTGAATAAAAAATATATATCAAAGGCCACAATAAAAATTAAGAATAACGCAAAGTCTACTAGGCCGTATCACCAATAGTAGTTATCTGATCTACAGGTATCTAACGTAAGCCAGAAATCATGGAAAATTGTGAATAATAATAAAATCTAGTTCGACTTACAACATTATTGCGTCAGTCAATTAAAAGTTCAAAATTTAATCCAAAATCGGATTGGTTCTAGATCAAACGGATTTAACTGAATTTTAGAATTCGATTAAATAAAATCAAGCGACTTAGGCTAGATAAAATTGGCCCAATATTCAAAGTTCATTTAATAGAAAATAAGAATAAAATAAAGGTTCCTTAGTTAATGAGAAAAAAATTAAAAAGAAGGTTTGAAAACAAAGCAAAAAAAATAGTTAGAGTTCGTAAGTTAATTGCACGCAATTGTCACAAAATATATATAGAAAAAAATAGAAATTTCTCACTTGGCTGATGAGTAGCTCCTCAGGCAGCTTCCAGAAAAGAACTGCTCACGGTAGAAAAAATGACTTCCTTGACAGGCGAAGGACTGCAAGACTCTATAGGTAGTATCGCTAGACAGGCGTAGCCAAGGAAAATTCTGTCGTTAGCGATGCTCGGCGATAGCAATATCCGTCGATAGCAATGAACCCGACGGTAGAAGTTGATCTGTCGATAGGAGTAGACCCGACGGTAGAAATAGACCCAACGGTAGGACCCTGTGTAGGGGTAGCCAGTTGCTTATCGCTAGATAGCTTTACAGTTGGGCGAGAAGGCCATTCTAGCTCTGCTAAAGCAGCATTCAAATCCCATAAAGGGCAGTTTCAGACACCAACAGTTAAGAAAAGATAAGGCACAGATATAGACTGAAACTATTAAAATGGGCCGGTTGGAAAATCCCATCAAAGGAAAAATCAAAAATTGACTCCAACCGTTACCCAAAAGAACTGCTTGACTCACACAACGGTCGACGTAGAGTCACGCCAACAAATCGGAAACTCGAGGAACAGAGAATCCCTATTTCGAATATCTCACTCCACCAATGAATACATGGCCTGACCAGTCACATGTTCCTCTCAATAATTCATCCAAGGGAATTAGACAATGGAAACCTGGGATTTCGATGTATCTGCGTCTACCAAAAAAAACACTCAGAGTAGCCAAAAGAGCATTGTCATTAAACCACTCCATCTAATAAAATTTCTTAATTATTCCGAAGGCAATTAAGTAACTACGCGCGACGCCTAACTCGACAACCAATCCAAAAACGGTATGCGCTACGAAAGCCGGAAACACTAAAAGCCACCGACTTTACTTTCGGGGTCCTCACGCGCCATATTCAATTCGTTCGCGAAGCCGGACGGAATCTACGAGGGTTTTTCGCTAGTAAATATAAATGCGCTTGAAGCTATAGGAACAGTGACGAATTCTAAGGTTATTTAAAACTTCGATAATATCGAAGCATAAATAACCGATTTGGCTATCGTATATCGAATCGATATACGATAGCCAAATCGGCCCGTAACAATTTACTTAAATTGTACGAGCCAGCCAACGCATAACTACTTTCAAAATAGTTATTTTCCTAACAAGTACGGAAAATGACACCTTCCCGCAGGCGACTACGTCGCGTCGTGTGGCAAGCAGTCCAGTATAGGAAAGGCACTTTTCGCATTAGTTAGAAATAACATTTTTTCTAAAAGCTCATGAATATAAATCGAAAGCTTAATGTTCTTAAATCTGTATTAATACAATCGGAAACAAAGGTAACAAGAGTGAATAAAAATAAGATAACTATTATGTTCTTACTTAGTATTGGTGATATTAAATTATTGTAAACGTACAGTTTGTCGCGTTATGTAAGTTAATTGCGCAAGTCAGCATGTGGGTTGAAGTAAGCTGCTCCTTGGAAGAAGATTGCTCTAATACGGGGAACAAATATTGGGAAGAAGTTTCTTCAAAAACAGGCGTCAAATCGTAGCTATTTATTAGTGATGGCCCACCTGAGCAAGACGTTAATGACTCTAAAATATATTTTGAAGATGATGGAGCGTTTAAATGAAAAAATTTTTTGGCCATTTCTTTTTTCCGATTTGTAGTCTTCAAAGTACCCCTTAGCCACAGAAGTTGATTTCCACGCTCTTAAAAGGTGATTATTTGTGATACCTTCCGCAATCGGCAAGAAAAGTGGCCCAGGACCTGAGGACCACCTTAAACTGTGACCCGTGTACAGGTTGGACAATACCATGTTCCATGTTTGTACTGTATATTCGGCGATGTGGGATTTCTTTTGGATGTATATAAGTTTGTATATTTTTTGTATACATTCAAAAATTTTAATTTTCTTAAGTCTTCTTGGCTAAAAATTTTTTTTTTCGCCCGAAATTCAATATTTTGTCTTTTCACAAAGGCAGATATTTTGTGAAATTTGCCCATATCCAAATCTTATTTAACTCTATAAATACTTTTTATGATTAAATAACTGGACCATAACGTGTTTGGTTTTTAGGATGTGGACATTTCCAAAAATTATGGCATGATATTTAATTACACGTTATAACCCAGTTTAAGAATGAAACGCCAGTATGATAATGAGCCTCATTACAACACTGGTAGCAAATGTCTAGAAAATCAATTAAATTATAGCAGTAGAAAAAATCATATATGACACGATATGACACATGGATCTCTAAAAAGTACCTTGTTTATTTAATAGCTTTCGTAAAGTGTAATTTTTAGCGGTTGCATTGGTATAATTTCGTTAGGGTCGAATCGGTATCGTGCGGCGCGCAGGCTTTCTTACTCTAGGTAAACCTGCCCTAATTAATAGAATAATATGTATGAAATGCAACTGATTGTGTCGGGCAGAATCCAATATTTCACGACATAATAATATATGATACGACCACACAATATTTGATTGTTAGATAATTGAGTAATTAATTAATTCTAATTTGTTTTGCATTATAATTGTTCCATTGTTAATAATCTGTCTCTTATAATGCGAGTATTTATATAAAGTGCGTATCGATTTCCAACATTATTTTAGAAGATGGTCGTTTTAATACCCATATAAATCTAAATAGATACGACATAAACGGCTGTTTTTATAGGGCACTTACCCAGTATAAATAAGACACATTATAATCTCACGACATGATCGTGGTAGGCGGATATTTATTATTGGCAAAAAGTGTAAATTGTGAATTTTATTGCATCTTTATTGAAGGCAAATAATATATATTGTTTCCTTCCAATGAATAACCATTTCTTTAGTTGTTTGGCAATAATTATGCTTAGCAATAAATTTAACTAAAACAGGCACTTTAGTTATGATAAATACCATATGCCTATTGTATTCTTTACTTTAATGATTTCTTTGTCACATATTAAATGTCAATAAGCATAGATAGATCTACTGAAAGAGCACTTTATCGGTATTCGTTTTAAAATTGCGTTTAATGTATGATAAGCTATTAACCTGGGTATTAAGAATATACTTGAAAGATAAACCTTCTTAGTTTCTTTCTTATGCAATCAAACTCAATATTCGACAATATTTTTATTAACGAGCGTTAAGTATTACACTTGGAATCAGACTGCCTTTCTTTCAAAACTTATTCCTACATTTCGATAGCCTATTTCATCTTAACATAAACATACCCAAATAATAATAAATAGGCTCCATAAACGTCTCCGTTATCGCCCTGACTCCTAGTCTTCTTCGGAATCCACACCTCGCCGGCGCACCGTTTGGATAAACAAACTTCGGCATCGGCATGAATCGCTTAC
>MU191072.1:25384-38323 GCA_016904865.1 Pissodes strobi | reverse complement strand
ACGGGCACTTAAACTTCAAGTTCGGATTTACACGTTAGATGAATTTAAATCAATAATTGAAAGTAGCAAAAAACACAATCCTATTGAAGTAATTGCTATGAATCCTGAAGATTTTTTTTCGACTGAAGACATAGAAAAACAAATTACAAATAGAAAAATGAGTGTTGATAAAAATAAAGTGTCTTGGTTAAAAACAAAGGTAATAAAAATAGAAAAAGACAAAGCGTTCTCAGTTTTTTTAAAAGAAAGCCACAGTCCTGATATAAAATATCAAGAAATAGACATTTCCAAAATTTCTCGAGGAAGAAAAAGCATAAAAGATTTTTGTCCGTTAAAACTGCTTTATCCAGATGGAAAAGCAATTTCCAACAAAAAGGCCGAAGATATTAGGTCATTGATGCGATTTATTCCATTGGATGCACGACCGTTCTATAAAACAGGCAACCTTCAAGAATTTCAGGATGATATTGACGGATTTGGACAGAACTTGGATTTTGAAATTGAGGAAGTAGTGAATGACTAAAAATGTATAGATTAGTTAAATTCCTTTACTAGTAAGTGTTTTTGTTATTTTGCTTTTGTAAAGTTATTCAGAAAATAAAGCCATATCATTTATTTAAATAGAACCATTTTTTAAACATACTTTTTTTTAAATAGAACCGTAAGCTTTTTGGCACTTGGTTCCATCCAAAAATCTAAACGTTATGGTTGGCTGTTTATTCAAAAGGAACCATCCGACAAAAAAACCTACAAACTCATGTTTCTTGCTTACCAGTCTTAAAAAATTTTGCTTATGATAACATAAATTATCTGACAACATCTAACTCAAAACGCTGCAGCTCTGTATACTAAATATTTTATTAAAGCTTTATCATCTTTAACCTCTAATATCTCAAAACTCCAAATTGGCGCTTGGTTCTTTTTCAATTTGTGGCCGAAAGGTATCGCAATAAACCATTTTCTGAACCTTCAACGCCTGGGGACTCCACAGGTTCATCAAACCTAGAAACTTTAATCAGCTTGTTTCACATCAATATTCAATCCTTGCGAAATAAAGTAAGTCTACTTGAGGGATTCTTGGAAGAAAGGGGCGTTAATATTGTCTGCATAAATGAACACTGGCTTAGTTCTAATGAAATAGAGCTAACACGTGTTGGAAAATATATGAAAGCGGCAGCATTCTGTAGGGATCGAGGCAGAGATGGAGCTCAATGGGGTGGTTCAGCGATTTTCCTGGATCCATGTTTGGAATATTCAGCTTTGACTGGTGTGGATGCACTGGCTGTGGAGAAAACTATCGAATTATGCGGAGTTTTTATAAAAAAAATTAAAATCTATGTTTTGAATTTATATAGGTCACCATCTGCACGGAAAAAAAAATTAGTATTCAATACGACAATTGTAGAAAATAGCCCTATATTTTGCGCCTAAAATGGTACTAGGCATCAATCTGCAGTACTCATTTCTATACAATTGTAATTAGATCGCGTAGTAAAATCTACCCAATTTTGTGTGAATATTTCTTAAACACTAAAATTATAATAATTTTTGTGGTAAAGCGCACCAAATGAACTAAGACATTAATGCTTTATTTTTGTTGCACTTATTCTGCCTATAAATAGTTTATATGGCTATTCTCGTGGTTTTCAATTAGCACATAACCGTGCAGAAAATGCAACATTTAAATATTATTGAGCTATTTATTGTAGTACTTACTCTTTCAATAATATATAGATCCACGCAACAAAATTGATATACTACTTACTACAATTCTAGATTATCAGTTCTTACAATACTATAGCGTTGGCTACGATAAATGAATGCCATGTTTTGTGGCAATTATTATGGAACGCCAGTGACCTTACTTGTAATCCTAAAGTAGTGCATTTTGCTGCAATCACGGCTGCAACTACAATATTATAGTGATAATACCAACATTTCAATGTCGGATTTTTGGACATGACATAATACGAGCTTGCAGTGTTTATAGTTCAACTAGAGCTTTAATATGCCGCCAGATGAAATATCTGACGCCATCTGTGTGGGAGTTTGAGACGCTACGAATTGCTTCGATAGCAAAGTCCCACATTAAAGATATGTCCAAAAAAAAATCAAAAGCCTATACATTTTTTCGACTTCAGCATACTTTGAGTATTCAGTTTAAGTTCGCTTATGTATTTTGACACTATTGCTAATACACACCTATATTAAATATATCACTGAACAAAGAATCACTATTGGATGCTAATGGTGGTAGGTATATAGCCCTCCGTAGGTGATATGATCGGTTCAACTGCGTTTTTGTCATAAGTTACAAGTCATCAGTGAATCACTTGGTACTTCTTACGTTTTAATATATTTTTTCAAACCTTGCTTTCGGTTTCATGTAGCATTTATTCTATACAAAGCAGATCAATAATCGGATATCGGATTTTTCACTTCAAATACCTAATCAAAGACGAATTATGTGTTTTATAAAGTGTATCGTGCATTACAATTAAAAAATGAATTTGATCATCCACAGGCCTGGTGCTATGGTCACAATTCACAAGCGGCAGGCGCGATATTGTCCCATAATTTCAAAGTTATTTATTTCTTATTGGCTTATCGGCATTTCATACTTAAAATCCAAAATAATTCGGTAATTTTTACTATAACTTTTCAACACTTTAGTACAAATTTCTGTAATATATATTTGCTAATAATTGTAATACAGAAGTAATAATAGTTTGGCACTTAACACAATAAAGCTTGGACACTCAAAGATATTTCAAAATATTGTGGAAATTTTTACCACACAACGATTTGAAAGTTGATTACAATTTTGTAGCATGTGAATTCTCCTTTTAAGTATAACTTGGGTATAATATCGCTTTGACACTATTTACTACAAGGTTAGGTAATACGTAACCTAATAAATACTTTCGTGTTGCAACAATTTCATAGAAAACTATTGTGGGAATATTAACATTAAATTATGTGGTTAAGTAACATATTTGTGGAATAGGGAATATTTATTATAATACTGAGATTACAACAATTTTGTAGAATATTCAAATACGACTCAGTACTAAAGCTGATATTAATAAGTACTGCATTAATCTTGATACAATTTCCTATTACCTAATATTAAAACGAATCGTTCTTTTTTCAGGAAATATTGTAAAGAACTTAACAATTGTGGTTCATACTAAAGCAAAAAAACCAATACAATGCTGTAGGAAAAGATTTAAAATATTTTTTTTTCAGTGTGGCAATTTTGACACCTTCTTACAAGTTCTTGAGTGTGCGTTGAGCCAAATTGGCTGTCATAATAAAGTGGTATTATCTGGAGACTTCAATGTCCATTTTGGCACTGAGAGCGGGGAGTGTAGAGACCTATGTTGTTTCTTGGAATCATACGGCTTAAAACAAATGGTAATAGAGCCTACTCGTCAAGACTCATGCCTGGATAATATATTTCTTAATTTTGATTATCTAAATTGCAATGTTTCAGTTGTTAATTCATCGTTCTCTGACCACCGAGGGCAGATCATTAATTTTCCTATAACTATACAAAAATTAGATATAAAAACCACTAAAATAACTTCTAGGCCCTTGACAGAGGTGGGTAAGTTCAATTTTTATAATTGTATTCAGCAGTTTGGGTGGGATTTTTTAAATGACTCCAATATTAATGCAAATAAAAAGTTTTCTATGTTTAGTGAATGTCTGTCAGATGCTTTTTTAAAATTATTTCCTGAAAAAACATATCAAAAAAGAAATGATCAAACTCGAACCATCAACTCGTTTAATGATGATCTTAGACACATGCGTGAACATCTAAATTTGTTAAGTGAGCTATATAGTAAGCACCCTACTCTTGCTTTAAAACAACATAAAAATACATATAAAAACCAGTATAAAGCTGCAATAAAAAATGCTAAAAAATCAGCAAACGATACTCTAATACGTAATGCTTCTAATCCCATAAAATGCATGTGGAATATAATTAACGAACATCGTGGCATAGTTAGAAAGGTTGGTGGTGAGGGTGTAAATATACCTCCCGACCAATTTAACAAATTCTTCATAGGCATTGCTCATGAATTACAAACTAAAGTAAGACCACCAAATTTTGACCCTGTTCAAAATATACCTGAGGCTGCACACTCTGCTTTCAGTTTTGCTATGGTAACAATGAATGAGGTGCGTGATACCATAAACTCTTTAAAAAATAAAACAAGCAGGGACCCTTATGGCCTAAATGTTTCTTTAATTAAATCTATTAAGAACCTAATTATAAGTCCCTTAACTAAATTAATAAATGTTTGTTTTGGGGAGTCAGTATTTCCAGATGCTCTCAAGGAGGCTGTAGTAGCACCAATTTTTAAAAAAGGAGATCCAAGCGATGTCTCAAATTATAGGCCAATCTCACTTTTACCAATACTTTCTAAAATATTTGAGAAATGTATGGCTGCCAGGATAGCTCATTTCTTTGAAACCCATAAATTATTTACTAACAGTCAGTTTGGCTTTAGAAAGGGCCTTAATACCACCTTAGGTATTTTAGATTTGGTTTCAAATATTCTAAACGCTTTTGATGAATCCACTTATACAACAACTGTCTTCTGTGACCTAAGTAAGGCATTCGACTGTGTCTCTCACCACTTGCTTTTAAAAAAACTTCAGCGTTACAACTTTGAGAACTCTAGCCTATCTTTGATTGAGAGCTATCTTATGGATAGAACTCAGAGAGTCAAAGTGAATGGGGTTGAGTCTGCGAGAGGTAGTGTAACTGTGGGCGTTCCCCAAGGATCAGTCCTTGGACCACTGCTCTTTTTAATTTATATTAATGATATACCAGGTTATGACCCTACGTCACAGTACACTCTTTTTGCAGATGATACTGCCATAACTAATAAGCATGCAAATCTGGAGGAGGCTAAAGCAAAGTCGGGGGAGGCACAGGAGATGGCTGAAGCATGGTTTAGTTCAAACTTACTTTTCCTTAATGTGGACAAAACTCAATCCATGATTTTTTCAACAAGGACAATACCAGAGACTGACTTGGTAACCTCTGTAAGGTTCCTGGGGGTCATCCTGGACTTCAGACTTCGGTGGGATGCACACACTGATCAGCTCTCTACAAAGCTGAGCAAAAATATTTATATCCTGCGTAACCTGGGTGAGTGTGTGTCTCGGACTGTCCTCTCCGACAGGCGTATTTCTCTCTCTGCCACTCGCACATTTCTTATGCAATAATTGCTTGGGGACATGCTGCGGGGGCGGGGAGGGTTTTTCGTCTTCAAAGGAGGGCAGTTAGAGTGATTGCGGGTCTGGGATATAGGGATGACTGCCGGGAAGCCTTTAGACAAAATAAAATACTAACGTTGCCATCACTTTTTATCTTGGAAACCTTATGCTACATTAAAAATAACATCACTCTTTATACAACGCATGATTCCATACATAACCATGATACTCGAAACAAACAAAATCTTGTTTTGAACTGTTGGAGGTTAAAACGTTGCCAGGATGGGCCTAATCATCTAGGTATTCACTTTTATAACAAAGTACCTGAAAATCTAAAACAGCTACCGATAATAGCATTTAAAAGTAAAGTAAAGAGTTTTCTTCTCAGTAGTGCATATTACTCGGCGAATGAATTTTTGTCTGATCTTAATTGTTTTAACTGAATTTTAATTTGTTGTTTGTAATATGTTTGACATTTTAAACTAAATTTGTGACTTGCAAAATTATGTTCTTTTGACTATTTTAAAATAATTTAAGTGTTTTTAATGTGTAAGGTTTTAGGTTAGTTAAGGCTTTATATGTATTTTTTCTACTTTGACGTGTGTAAGTGCTATGTATGTATAAAAGCATGAATAAACAATTTGAATTTGAATTTGAATTTGAATAAACGCAGTCCATTTGTTTTAAGCCGTATGATTCCAATAAACAACATAGGTCTCTACACTCCCCGCTCTCAGTGCCAAAATGGACATTGAAGTCTCCAGATAATACCACTTTATTATGACAGCCAATTTGGCTCAACGCACAGTCAAGAACTTGTAAGAAGGTGTCAAAATTGCCAGATGGTGACCTATATAAATTCAAAACATAGATTTTAATTTTTTTTATAAAAACTCCGCATAATTCGATAGTTTTCTCCACACCCAAATGTAGGGTTTTCGTGCGCGTTTTCCGCTATTTTCTCCACATTTTCCGTTTTACTTTTATCTTGTTGTTGTTCGCCGTTATTAACTGTTTCATTTTCTGTCACGTCGTCATCGCCCGTTTTTAGTGTTTTTGTGTCAACACTGTCAACTTCAACAGTGACAACGTCAACATTTGCTGCACTATTTGAACAATTTTCGGGCATAACAACTATGCTGCTAACTTCATCCGTATTCGGGAGAATGGGAGCGGCTGGAGTGTTGCCATTTATTTGAGCATTTCCCGCGTTTTTCTTATTGACATTTTTTTGTTTAATTGGTTTATTTTTTTGATTTTCTTCCAAATACCTGATTTTTTCCTTAAGCAGTTCTGTGTTTTCCTCCAGAAGCCTATTTTTATCTTGTAGTTCTTTTACCAGCATCCTAAAGACTTCCACATCCTGGGCCGGTTTTGAGGTTAGGAGATCATCACAACACACTAATCTCGTTGAATCGATAATCCTGACTTTTCCTGCAAAATCTCTTTCAGCACAGGACTCGTGGAAAGTATTTCCACAATTTACACAAACCATACTTGTCGCTTGTCGGGTTTTATGACATGCAATAGTATATTATTTTATATGGAGGAAAAGTGATACTTTTCATGGCGCGCTCGTGTTTAACAGCCGAACGGAGTGAGGCTGGTAATAGAGAGCAAGCCATGAAAAGTAACTTTTCCTCCAAATAAAATATGCTGTTTTTTCTTCAAATGTCGACAATTTAATGCAAAAACATCTCTTTTTAATAGTAATAATATCTAATTATTATTAAAGAAAAATGGGTTCGCAAGGCGGCTTAGACCACGGTCGTAGGTGGCCTTGCTTAGACCGGTGTCGGTGAATATAATAGGTCTGTTCTAGCAGCGATTTCAAACGGTTTCAAACCGTCCGGAGTTTGCGCATAACGATATAAGCGTCGCTTATATGGCTATGCGCAAACTCCGTACGGTTTGGAACCGTTTGAAATCGCTGCTAGAACAAACCTATTGTAACATCAAGCTGTCAGTGGACACTGTCAACAATAAATAGATTGCGTCTCGGATTGCGTTTTAATTCCGTATTGATAAGCAGTTATTGAAAGTTCGATTAAATAATAACCAATGTGTTCCTAAATTAGTGATTTTTAGAAATGCAGTCACAAATTGAGTGATAAATACAAATTGTAGTTTAATAAATCTTGAGTTGTTGACGCTTATTTTGTCGTCTGTTTGTATTGTATCTATGTTGCTATGACAACACTTTTACCTCCGCCGGCGGAAAAGTGAAAAGTAAAGCTCCGGCGGAGGAAAAACGAAACTTCACGGCCGCCTACACAGTCGAGTAATGACCGATTTACTGACGTTTGAAGAAAAAATATATTTTTTCCGGATCGTCGTCCGACCGCTGTTTATCACTCGGCGCCATGTTAAAGTGTGCACAAGGGTGGTAAATTTTTTTGCTGAGTGCAATATATTTAGTGAGGCTCAGCATGGCTCTCTTAAGGGTAGGTCAACTCAAACGGCAATCTTCCAATTCACCAAAAAATATTAGAACCAATTGAAAATTATTTGCTTGCTTTAGGTTTGTTTCTGGACCTATGTAAGGCCTATGACTGCTTAAACCGGGAGTTATTTATTTTAAAATGTGACAGATATGGAATAAGAGGAAATGCAAAAAAATGGTTTGAATCTTACCTTTCAGAGAGAAAGCAGAGAGTGCAAATTATTAAAGGCCATGTAAATGTTACATCCGATACATGTATAACTACGATAGGGATCCCTCAGGGAAGTGTATTAGGACCACTTGTATTTATAATCTTTATAAATGATTTGTCGCAATTAATTAATGATTCTAGGGTGGGAATAACTGAGTTTGTTGATGACACCCACGTAGTTATTAGTGAAGAGCATGTATTTAATCTCATCTCGACAACTGATGAATATTTTCGTGAGGCAAAACAATGGTCAGATCAAATAAAGTCATACCTCCAACTATGCATTTAATCAACCAAGACTTTGAAGTTTCAGAATATACCAAATTTTTGGGTGTATATATTGATCAGTTCTTGAGGTGGGACAAACATGTGGAGTTTGTCAGTAACAAACTAAGCAGGATTTGCTATGGCTTTAGAATCACATCCAAATACTTAAATATAAAGGCAATGAGAACCCTATACCATGCAAATTTTTAATCTATCATGAGGTACGGTCTAATCTTTTGGGGATCAGGGAATATTTCAAGCATTTTTATCATACAAAAAAAAAGAGTCATAAGAATCATGTACAAAATGGATTATCAACAATCGTGTCGGGGTATATTTAGAGAAAAACAAATTTTTACAGTTTATGGTCTCTATTTATTTGAATGCCTAATATTTTTACATAAACATAGGGAGTCATTCACTGAAAACAACACTAATTTTACCTATGAGACACGTACACAAAATATAAATTTTCCAATACATAGACTGTCTTTAACTGAGAGAAATCCTGCTTACATGTGTATCAGAATATTTAATAAACTACCAAACCAGTTGAAAATGTTAAATAATTTTAATAAATTTAAAATTAAGGCAACAAAACTGCTTATAGCACTAGATACATACTGCCTAGCGGATTATTTTGATTCCTAAAAGTGTTAAGTTTTCTCCTCTTGACGTCATTTCATTTTAGTTACTGTATCTTGTACTTTGATTCATTTGAAATAAAGAAGTATTCTATTCTAAGTATTCTATAGTTAGATGTTAAACACTATTGCATTAAATGTTTAAAGATATGTTTTTGAGAAAGCGTTACGAAATTGACAAATTTTGATACTCGTTAGAACTGACACTCTTTTAGGCACCATTGCCTAAACATGAAACTCTGACAGTAAAAATGAAACACTAGAAACAACGAAAATTTTATTTATTATAAATTTTAAAGGTACAATTATGTAAATTATTAATGTGAATACTAGAGGCTGCCGTCTTGCCTTGGTAGTTGCCGCTTGTCCCAGCAAAAGATTTCAGGCAGTTCCTAGATTCGTAGTCTGGTCTTCTTTATTTTGATCAGGGGATCTTTACGCGGCAATTTTCTTCTTCATTCCGCTTTTCCGACGTTTCTTGATGACTCATTTTAGGTTCACCGACATAATTAATTTGTTTTGATATGTTGGTATGTATTATTGTTGGTTTGCCTTTAAAGGGTATTTTCTTCAATTGCGTTCTTCGTTGCTTGTGGTAGATGTGAAAATTGAGCTTTTGAATTTCAAAGAGAGCAAATATCGAAAGACATGTTCCAGATGCGGTTGTTCTTTTCATATGGGCATGGTACATCTCGATGTTTCGCGTACTTGGTACATCTCGATGTTTCGCATACTATTGTCTTCGATTAGCGCATGGTCCTAAAGCTCTGACCAGTTTTGGCTTATGTATTTCAGTAAATCTTCTCGTAGGTGTTTGTGATGGTTTTAGTGGGCCTATAAGTAAAGGCTCACTGCTCTAAAAAGGCAACTCAATTCACCAACAATATCTGATCTTGTAAAAGTCCTGATTTCTGAAGTAGGTTCGACTGTAACACTTTTATCGACTGAAGTCCGTTAAAAGTTCTGTCACCACTGTCACTGTCACTCACAGCAGTCTCTCCTGGCGATCCCCAGGCAGAGGCAGTTTTCCAAGGCTTCTTGTTTGTATCACTTTCATGGGTGTCCCCTTTGACACAGGAGATACCTACGGAATTTTTTTACCCTATTGCCAGGTAACTGGGATCTAATAGCTACCGAAATAGCTACCCCTACTAACCGTTTTTGACATATTATTTTCTGAAATTTAATTTATTAATAAATCGTACTTTATATTTTTAAAAGGATTTAATGTTAATAATAATGTTACTCTTTAAATAATTTAGTGCTTTGTCTATAAAGCTTAGTAAATATAAAGGACAGCGAAAATAGTTTAGTATGTAATATATTTTGGGCGTATCAATCTTTAAAATATATGGGGTATGTTTTGTTCGAGTTTTTATTAATACATTAAATTTCAGATTTCAGTATTTCAAAAACAGTTGAATTTAGGTATAGGGAATGTTATTTAAACGTAGATTAAAAAATAATGAAAATAATTTTAATTATCATCGCAAACTGCCACCCTCTGCTGGGCGTCTATGTTTGAATGTCAATGCCAATTTTAAAATATGAAGGCGTTAAGATGTTAAAATATTAGAGTCTCTCCGTAAGTCTCCAAAGTTGCGTTATACGCCCTAAAAAGTGTTTGAAAATATCTACATCCCTATATTGCTCATTTTTCTGTAACACGTAAAATAAATAATTGTTATACGTGAGGAATAATAAATTTAACACAATCTATTACGGAGTATGTATAAAAACTATTATGTTGATTCCGATACGTCCATTGCGATGTCTAATTATATAAACATGGTGTAATGATACAGATATGGTGATCCGTGTCGGAGATGAGAGAAAAATGTAAGTTCAAATAATCGGGAAAAATATTGTTTGTCTTGGAGTTGGGTAATCGAATTTCATTATAAGTTCGATTTTTTTATATCGAATCTAAGAAAAATTTCGATTGTGAAAGAGTTGATTTGATTAACATTTCATAATACTGAAATTACAAAAAGAATAATATAAATCACTTTATTTTATGCTATAAAGATGGCTTTCTGGAAATTTATATCTAATAACAAACATTAAAATTGATATAACGTTTGACATTATAAGAAGGCACAAAGAAATCAATTAAAACATGTAAACAAACTTATCAGCTCGTAGAAGCAAACGCTATTTTAAAATGATGGCACACACTGCCATCTAAAATAAAAGAAAAATATCGAATCATTTTTATTTACTCTCTAGACAAGATGTATTTAATATTATTAATTATAGGCAATACGTAATCGTAATCGACATGTTGCTCAATTTGCGTGCTAAAATATCAGTAATGAGTGCAACTAGTAGAAACGTACAATAAAAAGCAACTTCTTTGTAAATAAGGTTGAGGTCAAATCGAAGTTCGTAAAAAAATGCCTGTTAATGCGTTTAATCCTTGCTTTGCATATAGAGAAACGGCAATACATAATACGTAGTTAGAAAGAAAAATTCACTTAGAATGAAATACTGAAAATATACATAGATATGAAAACAACCGAATGACAAAACTCATTTATGAATTGAACTAAACTCAGTGCATTGTAGGTATCCTAAAAATAACCAACAACACACATAGGTCAATGTTTCCAAAGTCATTATTTGATATTCTTATCTGAATAAACCAAATTTTAATGTTAATATTTTAACTAAAGTAGTACAGATAACTAAAGACAGTATGATTTAGAAAACAATGTTTTGTATTCGTTGTTAATAATGTATAGATGTTTTTCGTATAATTTATTCCGTGATCATTGTTCTAATTTATCTTGTGGTGTTTGCATCCATTGTGGTTGTGGGTCATATTGTGATATTCAGCGATGTGTATTCTTTGTCTGCTTGTGTGACTCCTCTGGGCAAGGAACTATGGTTGTTGTGGAAGTATTTTCTACGAATTTTATCTGAATTGCGTGGAGTATCTGAATGAATATCAATTGAGTCCTCTTTCTCCTTTCCTATCTATTGTGAGCACTCATTGCATGAGTTTCGGAGTAGTTTTCTATGTTTTGCCAGCTCAGATCTTCTGAGTACATTTATCTATCTAGGTTCGTTGTCCATAATATTACTCCAAAGGAATATGTGAGAACAGGGATAGCAAACGAGTTAATAGCTTTGATTAGATACTTCGAATTCATTTTGTGCTGAGGATTGGCGTTACTCGTTTCTTATATTCTTTAGTTAGTTTGGGTTAGTTTTTATTTATTGCTATGTGATTTATTCTTGTATTCTGCTGAAATCCCATATATTTGTATGTTTCATCTTCCAGCATGCTATCTAGTGCTTCGTTGTATTCCAATGCCTGCTGTTATTTCCTCCGTTATTTTTAGTACTCCTCCCATTTGGTTGGTGCATATATTTTTATGTCATCCATATAAAGAAGATTATTAATGTTGTGTTCTACCTTGTTCTAATGTTTGAGCTAAAACCCGTATTTTGTATTATTGAATGTATTGGATGTAACTAAGTGGATTCAGGCAGAGGCAAAACCATAATGCGCTTAACGAGTCTCCTTGAAAGATTCCTGTTTTAATTTTGATGGTGTCTATTTATATTTCTTCTTTTTCCGTTTTTAAGTGTATATTTGTTGTCCAGGTGATCATGATAGTTGACAGGAAATTTCTTATAGTTGAATATATTTTGTAAATTTCTAGTATTTTCTTTAGCAATACAAAAGCTTTCTTGTAATCTAGGTTACACGTTCGTAGGTTCCTTTATTGTCTGTTTGCCTCATTACCAGAGTCTATTAATTATTAAACTGTTCCTTACACCCTTGACCATTCCCCCTACCGCCTCTTTGCATTTCCGAAATAACATTATATTTTAGGTGTTTATCTATTTTCTTGCATACAGGGTTAGTAAAAAGAACCGGCACGCTTAAATATCTTCACAAGCTACATTTACAAAATTCGGTACCTGGGGGTTTCCGGGAGTGCGGAATTGAACCATGATATTGGCACTGTTGCCAGATTTCCCAGTGTTGTGCTACACGGAGTCATTGGGCGTATCAAATTTAGTAAGGCCCCAAATTTTCAAATTTAAAAATTTTATCTCTTCTAATTGCTGAGATGTGGCACAAAGCATTTTTAGTAAAAAGTACCGGAACGCTTAAATATCTTCAA
>MU191072.1:0-25374 GCA_016904865.1 Pissodes strobi | reverse complement strand
CAACAAAGCATTTTTAGTAAAAAGTACCGGAACGCTTAAATATCTTCGAAATCGCTCAAGCTGCAATTACAAAATTCGGTACCTGGGGGTTTCCGATTTCCGAGGATGCAAAATTGAATCATAATATCGGCACTGTTGCCAGATTTCCCAGTTTTACGCTACACGGAGTCATTTTGTTATCTTAAATGGAACGCCCCATTTGTTTTTATTGCAATAAATTGGGCGTATCAAATTTAGTAAAACCCCAAATTTTCTTTGCCTTGCTGAGATGGGACAACGCATTTTTAGTAAAAAGTACGGGAACGCTTAAATATCTTCAAATAACTACGTGTACCGCAAAACTGGCAACGGTGTCAATATCATGGTTCAATTCCGCATGCCCGGTACGTGAAGGTACCAAATTTTGTAAATGCAGCTTAAGCGATTTTGAAGATATTTAAGCGTTCCCTTACTTTTTACTAAAAATGCGTTGTCACATCTCAGCAATTAAAAGAGATACAATTCTGAAAATTGGGGCCTTACTAAATTTGATGCGCCCGATTTATTACAATAAAAATAAGTGGGTCCTTCCATTTAAGATGACAAAATGACTCAGTGTAGCACAAAACTGGGAAATCTGGTTCAATTCCGCATCCCCGGAAATCCCCAGGTACAGAATTTTGTAAATGTACCTTTAACGATTTTGAAGATATTTAAGCGTTCCGAATCTTTTTACTAACCCTGTATGCTAACTACTACATATTAACACAATATTAATTTCCTTACATCTAACCCAAACTAACTCAAATCTTTCATTTTTAGAATGAGTATTTTGAGAGCATTATTCCAAATGGATAGAAAATCGAAAAAATATAATTATGCTAACGAAAAATTGAAGAATGTATGAACAACAGATAGCAACTTCCGCCGGAATAGCAAGTCCGAAGTTAAATCCAGAATCGCAATATATAGTTTTTATATTACTCCAGTACTTCCCTGGAATTATGAGACTAGGAATAACATTGATAAAGAACTTATTAATATTCATGTGACTCTATTGTCTGAGTGTTATGTTAATGTTTCTATATTTATTTCGGATATTTTTTATTTTTAAAAACAGAAACATGATTAATGTAATTTTGTTTTCTTCAGTAATTGACTGGCTTGTTAAGTTTCTACATCTTTTGTAATAATTATCCCATTCTGCTAGATTTATGGTTTTACGAACTTGACCTAGCCTTGTCCCATTAGTGACTATTAATCTTATAGATATTTTCAGTCAACCACTTCGCACCTAAATAGCCAACGTTTTCAATAAAAAAGATATCCCTACATGGCAAAGCTCTCGGGCCACCCAAAACGCCACTTCGTTAAATTATCATTAATTCCCTTATGTATAAACAACTGGCTATAATGAAGGTTTCCTAAACCAAATGTGACATTGCATTAATTCGTGATCATCGAAATTCAACAACGTAACATTACAAGACGAAACCCTCTGTCCTATTTATGATAATCAGGTCAATCATAGTAGATATCTCCTGAGTAATCAGAGTTGGTTGATTTGTTATTTGCTCCATGTTAAGTTTCCAGAGCAGATAACAGACATATAGTTGACGAGTGGTGATCTGTCTTAAGCATTGCCATATTAAAGTCTCCAAAGCGAAAGTGACAGTCGCTGGCCTGTGTAGAATTGGTTAATCTATTCAAAAAGATCATCAAAATCCTTGGCCCTGAGTTGTGGTGGACGATCTAACACCCCAATGATGATTTGCATTTTTAATAACAACCCGAAGTTGCTCGATAGAATTTGATGTGTTTAAAATAACATATTCATATTTTGTGTTTGAGATAAATGGACCCCGTTATGCATCACTTGACCAACCGCCAAATCAATCGTTTTGAGAAAACCGGCTTTAACTTTCACGCTGCTTTAAAAATCAAAAATTGATCCATTTGAACTTTTTTTCGCATGAAAGTTTAGTATATTGAATAAAATTTCAATTTAAAAAAGTATTTCAAAATAACGCATTTTGATATATTTTATCGATGAAAAAGGCGTTCAATTCCGCACGCCCGGAAACCCCCAGGTTTTGCCAAACTACTAAGGTGGCAATATTGGTAGGAAGTAATAATAATTTATTTTTATGTCTTAAGTTTTTTTAAAATATGTTTATTTTTTAATTTTGAAGAACAGGGTACTTGAGAAAGAAAATCTGTATGTGCTAAAGTAAGAAATTTATTTGAACCGAAACTAACATTGAATAACACACTTAACTAGGCACTAAAACATTTTTTTTCAGTCTTTCATGTCTTCTTCCTCATACTCCAAATCTCATTCGGCATTATATCCATCTACATCTTCATCAATATTTGGATCACCAATCAGGTTTTTATAGAACTTTTTCTTATCTTTCGGTATTAAATTGAGAAGAAACTTCAAATCTTGAAGCTTTTTTCAGCGATTGGCTTATCATTTCGCCAAAGGTTTTCTAGAAGTTTACTGATTTTATTTTTCACTTCTGAAGGCCTGCCTCTTTTCTTCTCTAAATTGACTTCCTGCGCATCATCACCAAAGTTATTTTTTACAAAAATGCTAAAAGGTTTTTCTTTTAGGATTTCAATTTCTTTGAGCTTAAGTCAATTTATTTTATTATCTTGAACATCTTTTTCTCCACTCACAATCGTTTTGTAAACTGGCGTTGGTGAAGAATTGCTCTTTTTGCATTCGGTGTACAGGGTGATCCCCTATAACTTTTTTATTTTGAGTGTCCCAAAAAAAAAATAAAAGTATGGTTATGTAGGTACTGAAAAATACTTTTTTTCTGCGTATAAAAAATATTGGAAAAATGTTCAGTATACAGGGAAAAACAAAAAGTTATTTTTTTTTTCAATGGAACAGCCTGTATATGAATTTATTTTTCGATTCCTTGTAAAATTCTAAGCATACTTTATGTATGATGTTATACCTCTAAAGGTAGTAGTTTCACAGCTATAAACAGTTGAAAATCGGTACTTTGGCTACTTTTCACCTTGGTAGCAAGAAGATCATTAGAGAGGGAGTAAAATAAGTTTCACATTCCTATCGTAAATGTTCAAGAGCTATATGACGGTACTAACTGGCAGGCGGTACCATGGGTACCAAATTTGGTACCTTCGTAGGCACCATAAGTTAGCACCACCAGATAGCTCTTGGAATGTGAAATTCATGTTACTCCATCTCTAATGATCTTTATGCAACCAAGGTGAAAATTAGCGAAAGTACCGATTTTCAACTGTTTATAGCTGTGAAACTACTAACTCTAGAGGTATAACATCATACATAAAATATGCTTAGAATTTTATGAGGAATCGAAAAATAAACTCATATACAGGGTGCTACAAATTCGTTTCTTTGTATGGGTATCTCGAAAACCGTAAGAGATACGAGGTCGGTTAAATTGGGGCAAAGTTGCGCGACTTAAGGGTGATTAACATGCCATCGAGAAATTTAGAAAATTCCGCCTACCTCCAGAGATATCCGTAAAAAACGAAAATCATCTATTTTATTTTTATTTTTTCCTGCCTTTGTTTTGAGAGATAAAGTAAAATAAATGTCACATTCTTATTGCCACTTTTTCTTATCTACAAGCTGGCGGTATCAAATTTTAAATCTAACATTTCGCTCTCGGACCCCCTTCATCAATTTAATTTTTTTAAATAAGGACATGGATTTTTTATCGATTTTTTAAAAAGCCTTTGGTCTCCCAAAACCAACGATGTATCACACTTGTCCGATAGTGGTAAAAAATATTGTCATAAGTGAAATCAGGTCAGAAAAGATCGCGCTATCTCTGTCTAACACATTATCTCTTATGGAAAAAATCTAGATTTGTTGATTTATTGACAAGTGACTTATTTTAATATTAATACTTGCCCACAAAACTGGCAGACGATAAAAAAATGCTTGGCAAAGCTTCATGCTGTTAATTAAATAACTTTGTAAATAGCTGGCGGGTTATCGAAAATATGATCTTCTTGCTATAAACTGATACTAAACACGTTCAAATTTCAAATTGCACAACTAAATCTGAACAATTCAAATGTCGCATTCGATCTTACTACGTGCGTATCTGCTCTTCAAAGCCCCACAACAAGTCAACTTCATATTGGACTCCGTTGTCAGCGTTCGATTAAAGTCTGCATTACCCAAATTGTTCATTATTTATTGTGCCTACTCAGCTGAACATAAATTAGGTTATCAAAAAGCCTGCGCATTATAGACTGATTGGTGACATCCTAATAATTTTTTATACCTTTTCTGATTGACAAACTTGAAAATCAGTGTTATGTAACTTTGGTAAAATTACACATTCTAAGGATAGGAAAATTATGTATAATGATCTGGATATAGCAGCACTAAGATTTCTTCAAGAAAAAATATGGTAATACCAAGATCACCTTTTTATAGGGATCACCTGATTTCTGTGAATAATTCGAATAAGGACAATTTCTGAATTGGTATGCCCTTATATTTACTAATGAATGAACAATGCAAAGTGAATAGATCTGCTACATACACTCTACCATTCTTGGATTCGAAACACATACTGCTTCAAGAAAAATGTAGTTTTCTATTTTCATCACCAAATTTCCAGAATTTAACTTTAAAAGTATGGTGATGGAAATAGAAATTCGACCTATTGGGGGAAATGTCACTCGCTTTTGGTTGTGACAAAATTTGAATTTACAGACGGATTTAAGAATAATATTTTAATACTCACTTTTGAAGTGACTCTCCATCTGGCTTGTTGCGGGAAATCATTAATCTCCAACTCCTCCTCATATTTCCTAAAGGTCTGTTCGCTCTCTTCATCTATTTTGTCGTCATCATCTTTAGGCTGGTAATTCAACTTATTATTAAGTTTGGCCGCCAGCTGTTCGGCTACAGTCTTTGCGGTTATTGGAAGAGCAGAACTGCTACCTACAAATTTATTTTAATAATTTTATAAATAAGTTTTACGAAAAAGAACTAGAAGGAACTTCGAAATACGGTTATTCTAGGAAATGGCGTACATTCATAAAACAAAAAATAAAGTTAAAGTTAACCTAGTAAGAACCAGAGTACATTTTATTGGAACAGCTTCCAGGTCGTCTACTTTCACCTAATTGTGAAGAAGTAAACGCAAATAAGTATTTCACACACTAACTGTATAAAACCAAAGAAATCTACCGGATGCACCATATTCCTCTTTAAAAATAACCATATTCTTGAGAATTTTATGCCAGTGGGGCAAACAAATACACAGATTAATGGCGGACAAAATTCTTTAACGTTACGTGCTCCCAGATTTTCAAAGGATGTTTTATACAATTAAATCTACATATGTTTCAAATAATTGAATTCATCGTAAAAGAAAAACCTAGGGAAGTGCGCTAACATTTTCAGTGCAGTATTTTACTTCATAGTTACTATTTCGGAATTTATATCATACAAAACTATTCATTTAGAACGTGTTCACGGACGTGTATATTTAAATTGTAAAAAACCAATTAAAGTTTCTATGACAAATATTTTATAATTTAGCCATAATGAAGTATGTATGGTGTAAAGGGCTTAGACCTTGGATTACTGATCTTTGCAGTCCTGAATATGGCTTAAAAACACTAAAACGTAGAACTGAATTAATCATTAGATAGCATGTATACAAAGAGCTAACATATAGCTGTCGTGCCTTCTGGAAGTCTACTGAAGGTGTTCTTCTGTAGTCCTTCCTAGACGATATCATTCTCTAGTCTTCAGTATGAGAGTTTTAATCACCTCCTGATGATGCTAACATGAGTAGCGAAACGCGCGTCGAGTGCAAAAATTATGTTTCGGAAACGGGGAAACACTGCGTTGTAGTAACCCTATAGGTGATAGGAGATAATATTTTCCAAACTTTAAATTTGTAAGATATTTTAAACTATCTCAGAAATCATATTCATCCATTTTTATTTTGCCACTTGATAATGCATAACTTAATTATATTGCACCTGCATCAAAAATGTGTTAAAACCGTCTGCAAAAAAAAGCGTTTCTTACCTTTAAGGATGGATTCTGCCGCCTGTTGGGTAGCAAATTTGGTGTCGAAGTTGGCAGTCTTTGTAAATGTGATCTTGGAAGCCAGTCTTTTCGCCAATTCTAATTTGTCTACAGCCGATCCGGCATTGTTGTTTGCTGCGTGAGCGGCAGCAGCTGCGGCTGCTGGATTAACACCTGATAAATAAATATGCTTTTTAATAACCATCTCTGAAATACGTCAATATCGATATCAGCAGAACATTGCATGCGAAAATACATTTCTTCATTAAAATTGAACTCAACAAGACAAAGACTGATTTCACTTTGTACGTCCAGGCATTTCTGTAAAAAAGTTTAATATATCTTTTCATCACGAATTAACAATTTTTTGAAGGTTTCTGAATGATGAACGGATGGATGCCTTTTCTGCAGTAACAGATGCAAATACTAACATTTCATTTAAAGTTCTACAAGATAATCAAGTTTCTATTTTAAAGTAATTTCTATAATTTATTTTGCAAGAGTATTTAAAGCCTTCTAAAATGAGTACACCTGGCCCCACTGAAGAATGAATTTTTAATTCAAAACTCCATCAATTTCAAGTATGTGACACATGACAACAAAGCAAAAAAAGTGCTCTTTATAACATCTGCTCTAGAAGAATGCGGGCAACATTATAAATTCCTAACTTTCAAACAGTCATGTTAAAGCATAAAAACCCCTACTAACTTTACGATATATTCTACCGCATGTTGAAATGCAAATAGCATCGAACTATTGCAGTTCAGATTATTGTAGTACAGTTATAGTTTCACCGATAGTGCAACGTCTTCAAGAATTTCAAAAATAAAAAGATGCCGTCCTTTTCGCTGCAGCATTGTTGATTGTCAAAGAAGGAAAACAAGTGGAAAAGAGACATTTTATAGAATGGTTCTTATGCAGAAAATTAGTATTCGCATATGAAGTTGTTGAAAGAACCTCAACAAAAGGACCTCTTGGTTTAAAAAAATATTTAAAAAATTATCGAAATTGCTATACTTCTTTACTAGCTTTACTTAGAGATTAACTTACGATGCAAGATAAACACAACAACTGCGAAAGAAAAATGGGTCGCTACATTCTAACTTCATAAACGCTCCCGGAAATGTTTGTTTTTGATGTGTAAACATCTTACGAGACGGTATGAGGGTAAATCTCGGCAAATTGGACGGAAATGTGGGGACGGAATGTGTAAACCGATGTGACATTATAAAACTAAGCATTGAGGAGCAAGCTAATCCAGGACAGCCGCAATTGCAACGACTCAAATGGCGCTTCTAAAAAGCTAGCCGCTAGGGCGGTATTAGACTTGCATTATATTATATTGCAGTGTATTTGAATCCACAATATCTATAACAAAAATGCAACAATGACGGTTAAACTACATGAAAATACCAACCTCATAACTATTGGACGTGGTATTCGGCAAGGCGACACGATGTCACCAAAACTGTTTATTACAGTCATGGAGAGTGCATTCAAACAATTGGACTCGAGTCAGAGAGGTATAAACATAGATGGCAAGAACCTAAACAACTTACGTTTTGCAGATGATATAGTGCTATTCTCGGACAATCTAGAAGAAATGCGACTGGTATTGCAGGACCTGAAAGAGGTGTGTGGAAAAGTCGGTCTTAATATCAATATGTCAAAAACAAAATTCATGACAAACCTTGTTCCCAGCTGTGGCTTGAAGACTGGCGGATTGGTAGATAGATATGTGTACCTTGGCCATGAGGTCAGCATCTCTAGGGAGACATGCGAACTAAAGAGAAGGCTCACTCTCTCATGGGCAGCTTTTGGAAGACGTAAAGACGTTTTCAAGAGTGACATTCCCGTCAATCTAAAAAGACGGGTTTTCGATCAGTGCGTGCTGCCACTGATGACATATGGCTCAGAAACCCTAACCCTAACAAGATCAACAGCTAAGAAACTTAGAGTTACACAGAGGAAGATGGAGAGATCCATGCTTGGTGTGACCTTGAAGGACCACATAAGAAACGAGGATTTACGCGGAAGTACCGGTGTCAGCGATGTCGTTGGAGCTATTGCGAAGCTTAGGTGGAACTGGGCTGGCCACGTTGCACGGATGCGGGATGATCGATGGGAAAAGAGGCTTCTTGAGTGGAGACCTAGAACGGACAAGCGAAGTAGAGGAAGAACGCCTACGCGTTGGTCGGACGATATTAAGAGAACCCGCAGCAACTGGATACAAACAGCACAAAATCGATTGGAATGGAAAATGACTAGGGAGGCCTATATTCAACAGTGGACACAGAGGGCTGAATGATGATTTGAATCCATAGCACAGCTTATTTTTAATAGACGCTTGAATTTAAAATTAATTTTTGCTTCAAAATCCACGGCAAATTCTTCCGAAGCTATCGGAATCCATGGCTATCGTCCTAAAAAAGCTTGGAAATTTCGTATTTTTATACAATTTTGCCATTTAAAATCGTTTTTAAACGGATTTTAGAGGCTAAAAAAACTTATTTTAAATTAAACGAACTGTCAAAATTATTATTGAGAAGCCCAGATGTTTAAAACAATATTGAGTCATGGCCCTCTTCTAAAATTTGCAAAATTTGGTTATTGACTTTATCAAATCAACGGATGCCGTCCCAAGATGACTAGCTGGTAGTGAATAAGCTGTGTTCATCTTCGTGTCGAATTTGTGCAGTGAATTAATCCACTCAAATTCAACCTGCCAAAGTATTATTAAAGAATCCTAACTAATATTATAAATGCGAATAACTAATATATTATAAATGCGAATGTGTTTGTTTGTTTGTTTCTTACGCTTTCAAGAGTATAGTAAAGGACATAAGACACTTTTAGCTTTTACCCGCGGCTTCGCTCGCATTGGTTTTTATGGTTACTTTTAATCTTTGTTTTATTTCCTTGAGGTTATATTTGTTTATTTGATTTTGGGCATGCCTCGGGTTAGTTTTTGTTCGTTGCGCCTCTGTACCCAGCGAAGCGAGCGGAGGGCTATGCGTGAAGTGTAATATTAGACATTCTAATGCAAACGTTACAAATGTAAACATTAAACCACGCACGTCAGGCGGTATCTATGACGGGAATGTGTTTTGCAGGCTGTTTGTAATCCTTAGTGTAAAACGTCTTCTTTCTAACGCCAGAATAGAGGCAACCAATTCCAAACAAGTGGTTGCCTATATTCAGGCGTCACGCGGCTTAAGATGGCATTAGATTTTCATGTCGATTATGTCTATATAGGTTATGTTTACACATCAGTGTCTCGAGTACTAGCAGACTCGCTCAATTTTTTTTAAATATCCATGATGAAAATACATTATGGAAATAAAACTATTTCGGATGTCGTAACTTCCGCACACGAGACGCTATACACGTCCCAATTTGCTCTTAAGGATGACCGTTGATACGATAATATACGGAAGGTCCATACTCAGTACTGCGATCAGAGTTGAAAGTTTTTACATGTTCAGTTGTCACGGGCCGATTTGGCTTTCGTATATCGAAGCGTAAATATCCTTAGAACTTGTCGCCGTTCCTTATGGTTTCGAGCGCAATTATATTTATTAGGGCAAAACCCTCGTAGATTCCGTCCGGCTTTCGTAGCGCATACTGTTTTTGGATTGGTTGTCGAGTTGGGCATCGCGAACAGTTACTTAATTGCCTTCGGAATAATTAGGAAATTTTATTAGATGGAGTGGTTTAATGACAATGCCCCTTTGGCTACTCTGAGTAGTTTTTTTTTGTAGATGCCGATACATCGAAATCCCAGGTTT
Source organism: Pissodes strobi (assembly GCA_016904865.1). Lineage (NCBI taxonomy): Eukaryota > Metazoa > Arthropoda > Insecta > Coleoptera > Curculionidae > Pissodes > Pissodes strobi. The sequence continues at coordinate 15,543 of MU191072.1, read as the reverse complement.
ACATTGTCTGAATCACTTGGATGAATTATTGGGAGGAACATGTGACTTGTCAAGCCATGCATTCATTGGTGGAGCGAGATTTTCAAAGTGGGGATTCTCTGCTCCTTGAGTTCCGATTTACTGGCGTCACTCTACGTCGACCTTTCTGTAAGTCAGCAGTTTTTTGGGTATCGGTTGGAATCAATTTTTGATTTTACCTTTTATGGGATTCTCCAACCGGGCCAGTTTTAATAGTTTCAGTCCATATCTGTGCCTCATCTTTTATTAAGTGTTGGTGTCTGAAACTGATTTGAATGCTGCTTTAGCGAGGTGAGTTGGTTTTTTTGCACCATCATTTTAACATTGTATGGCGCACGTGGGTCGATTTTTAATTCCCTTTCTAAACTCTTACAGAGGCCTTCTCGTCCAACTGTAAGGCTATATAGCGATAAGCAACCGGCTACCCCTACACAGGTAAATTATTGTTTTTTTTTTAATTCTGATTTCTCTTTTCCTTGATGGTTGATTTTGATTGCCGAGTTATAATGCTCTTCAATTAAGAGTTACGTGTGGAACCTTGAATATGTGTTGTTTCACAGAGTCCTACCGTCAGGTCTACTCCTATCGGCAGGGCTACTTCTACCGTCGGGTTCATTGCTATCGACCGATATTGCTATCGTCGAGTATCGCTAACAACAGGGTTTTCTGTAGCTACGCCTGTCTAACTGTACTACCTATAGAGTCTTGCTGCCCTTCGCCTGTCAAGGAAGTCTCTTCCTCCTGTGAGCAGTTCTTTTCTGGAAGCTGCCTGAGGAGCTACTCATCAGCCAAGGGAGAAATTTATATTTTATTTATATATATTTTGTGACAATTGCGTGCAATTAACCTACAAACTCTAACTATTATTTGTTTTGCTTTGTTTTCGAACAAAGTTTAACCTTTTAACTCTTTCTCCTTAACTAAGGTAACTAATATTTTTATTATTATTCTCAATTTTTCACGATTTCTGGCTTACAATAGATACCTGTAGATCAGATAACTACTATTTTTGTTACGGCCTAGTAGACTTTGCGTTATTCTTAATTTTATTGTGGCCTTTGTTATTTTTTTTATTCAAACAAACTGTTCATTATCTTTGTCCTACCGGTAACTTTACCGGCAAGTACTTACGCTTAAGTTCAACACTCCTTAAATTCCATACGCCTAAAGACAATGACGGCCTGGAAAGTTGCATGCTAGGCCTACAGACCGCCATAACAAAAGCCTTTGAAAAATCTTGCCCTCTTGAGGCATCACAACAGCAGCAAGGGAGAAGCCACAAAATGGTGGAACAAAGAGCTGGGAGAACTCAAGAGGACAGCGAGAAAATCTTTCAACAGAGCAAAAAAGAACTAGAACTCAAGCCGACTGGGAGCAATACAGCACCAATATGTGGGAATTTAAAAACTAGTAAGGAAAAACAGAGGGAGGCCTGGAGGGTCTACTGTGAGGAGATCGAAGATCACTAGCAGACTGCACGGCTCTACAAGGTCCTCGTAAAAGACAAAGATCGCGACCTAGGTCTACTAACAAGGGAGGACGGCACTAAGACCGCTAGCCTACAACAGAGTCTTGAACTGCTTATGCAGACCCATTTCCCTGGTTCATCGGTAACAGACGACAGGAACTGACCAGACGAGACAAACCTTCAACCTACTGATCTGGACTGGCAAAGTGCCAACCAAATAGTTAGTGAAGACAAAATACGATGGGCAGTACTAAGCTTCTCACCCTTCAAATCGCCAGGTACTGACGGCATCCGTCCAGCTCTACTACAGTGGGGCTTGGACGAGTTACTGCCGCACTTGGTAAAGGTGTTCTGGGCATGCCTAGCGCTGCGCTACCTCCCGAAGGCATGGAGAGAAGTAAGAGTGGTGTTCATACCAAAAGCAGGAAGGATGGATTACACTGTCCCCAAAGCCTATCGACCAATCAGCCTAACATCCTTTGTGCTAAAAACTTTGGAGAGGCTGTGTGAGCGATATTTGAGGGACTGCGTACTGGTCAACCGACCGCTGCATCCCAACCAACACGGCCTTGCATTCAGCAGTGAGCCGGATAGAGAGATCGCTGGACAATAATGAGTCCACCTTAGGTGTATTTATTGATATTGAAGGTGCTTTTGATAAAACCACCTTTGGAAAAATCAATGCTGCCTTAAGAAACAGGGGCGTCCCTCCTGCTGTCAGTGGCTGGATTTTCAACATGCGAAGAGACGCGTGCAAGTAAAGGTGGAAGATACTGTAGTGAGAGGCATCGTTGCCAGAGGCTGCCCGCAGGGAGGCGTTCTGTCGCCACTGCTATGGAACCTTGTTCTCGACAGCCTCTTGCATCGCCTCAACTCAGATGGATTCTACACCAATGCATATGCAGACGATACTGCTCAATGGAAAGTTTGAACGAGTTCTGCGCAATCGAATGCAGAGTGCCCTTCGCTTAGTCAAAAAGTGGTGCGCTACTCCCTGTCTGTAAACCCCAGGAAGACGGAGATGGTGCTCTTCACCAGAAAAAGGAGGATGGAGCCACTGCGACCTCCGACCCTCCTAAACACACAACTAAATTTTGCATCTGAGGTAAAATACCTTGGGGTCACCTTCGATGCAAAATTAACCTAAAATCTTCACTTAGAACGAAGACTAAAGAAGGCATTATGAACAGTGCCGCTGGACCGTGGATAAAACCTGGGGGATGAAACCCAGGGTCGTAATGTGGATCTATACTGCCATCATAAGACCTATGATTGCCTATGGAGCCGTAGTTTGGTGGCCCAAGAGTCAACAAAAAACGGCAATGCTTAAGCTCAGTCAGGTACAGATAACTGCCTGCCTAACTGTAACGGGAGCTATGAGAACAACCCCAACCAGATCCATGGAAGTAATGCCTCCTGCCTCCCCTAGATATTTATCTAAGGGAGGTGGCTCTGATTGCATTGCTAAGGCTCAAAGTCGTTGGTGTGCAACCTAGCATAGAATGTGGAGAGACTAGACGGCACCTGTGGGAAGGGGCAGTCGTAAGACTGCCACTACTGCAGGTTAGTGCAGATAGCATACCTCCCAAGTTTGTCTTCGACAGACTATATGATGTACAAATAAAACCATTTGAGGCTATAACCGAAGATGCGGTTAACATTTTCGTGGATGGCTCAAAAACCAAGGAAGGAGCAGGCTGTGGAATTTACTCCCGAAGCTTGCGAATTGAACTTAAATGGCCTCTGGAGGGACACGCAAGCATAGTTCAGTCTGAACTTGCTGCAATATCCATAGCCGCAAAAGAGATTGTTCGCAGGAATACTGAGAACAAAACTATTAAAATATTCACGGATAGTAGACAAGCACTACTGGCCTTGAAAAAATATAAACTTACAGCCAGGTCAGTACTAGAATGTCATAATTCACTGGAGGATGCTGCCCGCAAAAACAGAATTTCTGTGTGCTGGGTTAAAGCACATGCACAGTGCGAACGTAACAAATCAGCGGACACATTGGCTAAAAAGGCAGCCGGTTCAAACATTATCGGAGCCGGCCCTTCAAACCTACCTGTCGCGACGACGATACATATGATAAAAAAAATCACCCATGAAGACTTTAGGGCAAGATGGGACGAAACAACTAACTGTCGACTGGCCATGGAGTTTTTAAGCTACCCTAATGAGTCCGCAGCAAAAGCATACCTGGATATGTCAAGGATGACCCTACGACTCATGGTGGGGATTCTGACTGGACACTGCCAGCTAAGGAAACATCTCCACACAATGAGATTATGCGAGACACCTCAGAGGCTGTGAACAGGAGGACGAAACAGTAGATAATCTGCTCTGCGATTGCGACACTGTTTCGGAACTAAGGGAATCCATTTTGGGAGAACAATGGCCAACCGTGGCTTTTCTTAGAACAGCCTCCTCGGGCAACATTTACAACACTAGGCTGGACGATGGCCTAGATGGATTGGTTGACCTGGAGAGGACGCACAGGGGGTCCAATGGGGCCTAAGTGCCGCAGCCTTTCAAGGCCACCCTCTTACCATTTCCAGATTCCCAGATTAAATTCCATAATTGATAGGTTGCTACAATATCGCCAGGTCGGGCTAGTTGTAATTTTTTTATTAATGCTTAACGTGTTGACCAAACATTACGATTAAATATTTCGGCGTTTGTTTAGATAAAGCGTTCACTTCATCAAGTAACCGAGTAAAGCCTACTATTTCTCGTTGAGATACAGTTGTTACCATTCATTAATGTGCCAGAATTACTGGTCACTTTCTCATATCTTTCTCTTGATCAGCCATGTTATATTTCGTTTAATAGTAATAAACCGATTCCTTGTTTGTCCATCTACTTGTTTTATTTGAATAGCCTTTGATTTCAATGTTCCAGAGGAGAGACTCCCTAAAGTAAGTATCTGTTTTTTTTTATTACTTGCGCTCGTTAATTGAAACGTTCTGGGTTTACTTTTGATTACTGTTTGAGCATTTGTTTGTCACTGACTTTAGTTTTTTTAGGGTTAATATTCGAGTATTTGCTTATTACTGACTCTGATTTTTGATTAATTTTTTTTTGAGAAATTATTTTTCAATTACTATTACTGATAAAAATCAGATCTAATTTTCTAACTTATTTTTGTTGTTTTATTGATCGGTTTTCTTGATAGAAAAAAATAACAAATTTGTGGATATCCTTTTATTTTGTCGCGAAGCTTAAGCTAAAACGAGTTCCATATTTCAACTTTGGGGTATTTCTCGCTTGTGCCGTCTACAAGCCCGTGACGCCTTAAATAAATAAAACCCACCCCTACTCTCTGACATATGAGCTAGGGCCTAATTTGTACGCACTCGTAAATTATTACAGTTTTAATTTTAAATTCTCCGACCTTAAATTTTTCTTTTAATTTGTAATGATTCACTCTCGGTTCCTTCTAAACTGGAGTAAAGGTTTTGCGCCTATCAGAATGACAGAAAAAGCGTAACACTTCAGCTTGCTCTCTTCGTGTTGAGCGTTCTCTGCTTTTTAATATTAGTGCTGAAAGACGGCGATATAATTTTCAGTAAGGGGTAGTATTTGTCCATCCTAGTTTCTCACATTATGAGCTTTGAACTTTCCCGAAGGGGTAACTGCACTTTAGACATATTAGAAGAAACGCACAAAGACCTTGCTATGTTGTGAATAATTTAGTACCAATAATTTGAGGCGAATAACGTCCAATAAGTTGAGTGTGAGCAACAGTACTTTGAAATCGTCAACAATAAAAACACTAATCAAAATGAGAAAAAATATTTATATGTACTGAGGAACTTAGTAGAGAATACTCAACGATGTTATGCTTCTCGTAGGTGTTGAACTTAATAATTTGAACCATTAAACTGATTTTATTCTTAGTAATATGCTTCTTGATGATGTGTCTAATAAATTATTATTGACACTATCTACCCAATATTACAACAAAACCCACGTCATTATATTAATTAAGCTTATCTACAAATTGTAAGGGACTCCAAATACATGCTATTACTTGTTACTTACCCAATGGTGCTTTGATTTCTTTAACAATCCTCTTGGTAGCAAACATACTCTCAATCTGCTGATCAATATCTTGTTCCAGGTCCTCGTCATCACTATCCTGCAGACCTAGCGCAGCTTTTTGGAACTTTTTACGTTCATTTACCGCTGCAGCTTCGTTTTCATCGAACTTGAAACCTTTCCCGCTAAATCCTCCGCCGGAATGAACCTTTTTACCTAGAAACAGAGGAGACATCATTTCACCTAGCCTGTGTGATAACCAACTCAGCATCAAAGTGGACTGAATAAAAAGTACTAGCACCATGTACTATAAGGTACAATGGTAATAATATAAAGATAGTTCACAACTGATGAAGAAATAGAATTATTCAAATTCAATCCAACCAACAACTTATTACACAATTGAGTCTTAACGCTGCATCTTACCTTCAGATTCTTGTTTGTTTTTATAGTCATCCCACAATTTCCGCAACGCCTCAGGTACTGTGACATTGGCCAACTCGAAGGCTCGAATGAGATCTCCCGCATACCTAGATTGTTCCGGAGTAATAAAAGTGTAAGCAAATCCTTTATTTCCGGCTCTTCCTGTCCTACCACATCTAGAACATTGACATTAAAATTTTAGCAAGAAAATATAAAAATTAACCTTATGAACTGTATGTCATCTTATTGATGATCTTTTATGGATTGAATAAATAAATAAATAAATAAATATAACTCTCTTCGCTACGGAAGTGAAGTCAGTTCTTCCTAATAAAACTCAACTCAATAAACATAGTGAGCGGATATTGAGATTGTAATTTTACTTAGATGTTCAAAATCACACTTCTCCAGTTCAGCTATTGTCTAATCGGTGATAGAACAATTTAGACAGTGCCATGTATCATTTTGATGCAAAAGTCCACCTTTATTTAAATGAGGTCTTTGCATAACGTTGGATCACTAGACGAGAAGCACCGCCTCTTGCATTGATTATTTTTACTGGGGACATATGCAAATTTGCAAATTTATTTAAAACAGAATAAATCTAATTATGATCAATTAAACTATTGCCAAAATCAAGAAGGGCAACACTTGGAATATGTAACTAATTTAAAATTACTGTTCTATTAATTATCTAAGAAATATGTCCACTAAAATATTCTTTAAACGTATATCCATGCATAAAACAACACAATTAACCCAGTAGCCATTAAAGAGTAATCAAACGAATTCGATTAGAAAACTGAATGTATCTTAGGTATTATCCTTTCAGATTCCATTTACCAGTGTGTGAGCATGAATATTGCCCAAATATAGTCTTATAGTACCAACATGATACAGGGCATGAAAGATGTTCATTAGACCTGGACACTTGATAATGTTTCCTTGTCATTCATATTGATCTGCTTGAGGGCATATCATAAAATACAAATATATTTTTATCAGGTCAATCCCTTATTGTTTCTAATTCATCAAATTATATCAATTATTATTTTAAATGAGATGAAAAAAAATTAAAATTATTATTTTAAATGAGATGAAATGGTGTGAACAGTCTGATTGGCTAGACTGAATAACGGCTATCAAACCGCAGTTATTCTATTCTATTTGCGCTGACGATTTTGCTACTAAATTTTACTTGATATACTGAGTTTTTGAAAGTCTAGCAATTGTCCATGACTCTGTAACTATACCCTTTAGATAGAGCTCCTTACCTGTGAACATAATCTTCATAGTGGTTGGGACAATCATAATTAATTACCAAGATAAGATGCTTTACATCAAGCCCTCTCGCAGCCACAGAAGTTGCAACTAAAAGTTTGACTTTTCCTGACTTGAAATCCACAATAGTTGAATCCCTAAAAAAGATTTACAGATAAAAGTGCAGGATTTAGAATATAGATTTTTTTGACAAAATGCCTTTGAATTGAAACTTTTCAGAAGTTCGAGCGATAGTTCATGACCTCTCGCCTTAAAACATCTAATAAATCAAAAATCCAAAGCATGAATTATGTTTGTTAGTCTCTTAGCGACTAACTCTCTTTGTATAAGTCTAAATCTTTTTAGTAAATATGTCACTATGCCAACTTAGGCATCAGTTCAGGTTATTTTGATTTTGTAATATTTTAAATGTGAGGTTTATTAACTTCTTTATCCTAAACCCTATATTCATATCACAAATTTGCATTGTAGGGATCTCACAATATAAACACTTTCTAACGAAGCCCTGAGCTAACAATCTAACATAGAAAAAATCTTAGAATGCAAGTTAAATCAATAAAATACTTAGATAACCTAATTACTAATCCAAATATCAAGTTCCGGTTGGCACTATTTAGTATGAAATTGGTGATCTGTAAAATGATGCATATCATCCAGAAACCAAATTCCATTAAATCGGGTCTGTAAAGGAGAAAAAACTAGTGCTTCGTTAAAATATTATTTTTATTTAGAAACGAATTCCCATTTTTTTCATGATTCATTATTTGCAGGTGTGTTTATAAACATTGAGATTTGTCATAAAATCCAAGGTAAAAACTTTTTGACAATAAAGTGCCTGCAATATATCAAACACAGGACCGGACTTTGAAAATGGATGGAAACATGGATCATTGCATGTGTTGCGATAAACGAGTGGGAAACTTGTGTTCTATTGTCTGTTTTAGATTTGTTCATCCAAGTTGTTCAGAACGCATAAAGGGATTTATAAAGTTGGATGGTTGCAAGGTAATCTGTTCTGAAAAATGTGGACAAAGGCAACGAGACGATGGAATGAACGTTTTGGTAGTTAATATGGCTGAAGAAAATAAGAAAATAAATATTTTGTTCGGACAATCCGAAAAGGAGTGTTACAAATTGCAGAATGAAGTTAAAGTATTAAACGAACAGATTGAACAGAAAGAAATCGAACAAAAGCAACTGCTGGAAGAAGTATCTAAGTTAAATAAGGAAAACACGGATAGAAAAGTACACAATGAAAGGATGAGAAGGAGAACAGAGGACTTCACGGACTCAGCTGCAGAGATTGAAAATGACTTCAAAATACAATACAAATAATATCGGATTTGAATAACGAAATAAATAAATTGAGATTGGATAAACAAGACTTTTTCGGAGAATTTTGACAAGCAGAAATGTGAGTTTGTATCCACAAAGCGTAGCCACCAACTTGCACAAAGTACAATTGATAGGCTTACCGCTGAGAAAGACTTTTGTCACTCGGAACTTTTGAAGCTTCAGGTTTACACTGAAACAACCAAAAATGGCTTGCTCATGCAAATAGATGAATATAGTTTAATAAATGGTAAACTTCAAGAAGACCTAAAAGAAAAAGAGGACAAGATTTGCGGCCTGTTGTTAGAACTACAGGAAAATAGACACCGACATGAAAAGGATAGAAATGATTACAAAAAAACTAAGTGATAATATGAAAACATCCATTGAAACTGTTGGTGTTGAGAACGAACACTATATGCAGGAAATTAAAGCTTTGAAAATTCAGATCGACAGACTGCAATCTGCTGGAAACATGCAATCCGAACATCCACCTAGTAGGCACCTTGGTTTATCCTCTTCTTTCCCTAGCGAAAACTGGGCTGAAGGCAACATTATACCAGAAAGCAATATAATGAGTGGCGGAAAGATATTGTTGTTGTGTGATGAAAAAGGATATGTGATGAGTAATCGGTTAAGATGTTTCAATGTGCAAACGGTCATAAAGCCAGGAGCATTGTATAAGAATGTAATTGAAGATATTGTTAACTTAACAAAGAATTTTACTTTAAGTGACTATGTGGTGATAGTGGGCGGTACTAATGATTTTTTTGCGACCAATAAAGGTTTGCTTTTTACGGATATAAATAGCAAGTAAAGCATTGTACACATACAAACATTATCTTCACATCTATTCTTTTACAAAAGTCGATTCAAAATTACAGAATTACAAGTAAGTTTAATTCGAAGCTTAGAGAGTATAGTATAAATTTAAATAAGTATGGTGAGGGTAGTGTTTTGTGGTGTAATATTAATAATTATAAAGGAGCAAAATACTGTAAAATGCTACAACAAATATTGACTGATAAACCTGCAAATGTAAATAAGAACCTAAAATTTGTACCTATAGTTGAAAATAATGTAACTGTTAATTCAAACATTGAAAGTATAAATTTTTTAAGCCCGGCCCCGGCAGTCATAGAAATAGAGTAGCTGTTAGTAATAAGTGTTGTTTGTTCTATTTTAACTCTGAAAGTACTTATGCGCATTTTGATGAAATACATACATTAATGCTGAGCAGTAAACCTCAAATTGTTTGTAACTCGGAAACACATTTGACTGATGAAATAAATGATTTTGAGATTGCTGTTGAAGGGTATAACTGTATTAGTAGGCACACAGGGGAGGAGGGGGGGGGGGGGGGGCAAATTTATATATAGAATGACTTAAAGGTAGTTAAGATAGAGCAGATGACACATCAAAAAAAATTATCGGCTTTTGTGTGCTAAACTTGACATATTATATGGTAAATTTGTTTTAATATTTTGTGTTTATCGTTCACCAAATAGTAATAGTGTGGAATTCTTGAATTTTTTTAAATCTTGGTGCAATGATTTTGTCTGTGACGATAGAATACCTATTTTTATTGTGGGAGATTTTAATTTTAATTGATTTTCAAATGATATATACACAAATAGATTGAAATTTCTTAGTACTGAGACTGGACTTGACCAACTGATTACAGATATAACAAGGCGTTCGATACAGGGGAGTTCTGTAATAGACCTAGTTTTTACAAATATAACTAATGTTAATTAATTCTAAAGTACTAGAAGTGCCTAGAATCAGTGACCATTTGTCATTTTTTATATGCTCTGTAATTTAGGTTTCGTGATTGTGTGTATTATTATTGTATATTTATAATTAGCTCTTTGTGCTAAATAAACGATTCTAATAATAATAAAACACACCTATATCTAAAAATTCTGGATTTTTCATACTAACCGATCAAATTGGTCTATTCCACCATGCAAACTCATACAATTATAAGCAGCTCTCATTAATTCTTTTAATAAAATGTCTGCGTTTTCTTGCTTATCTACAAAGACAATGATACTTCCTTGTTCCTGGTAAATTCCCAATAGTTCTAAAAGCTTATAGAATTTTTGATCTTCTTCTAAGACAATTACGTTCTGTTCAACCTAAAAAGAAATAGAACACTATCAGTTAAATCCTAGATGGAATATGTACAGGGTTATTCAGTATATTTTGACACCCACCTGCAGCCGTAATTACAGGTAATACAAAAAAACTTAAATTCAAAGTTGCGTGTTTCTTATATATTATCTTTTAGAAATGTCAAAAGAAAAAAAATGCCTGTCAAATGTCAAAAAACCGCATAACCTTAATTTTTTTTAAATGGAACACCTTGTATATTATTACATATTTGGATTGTGCGAAAAAGTCTAGACATATTTCATGAATAATGTTCTATACCTATCTCTAACGGTTTTTGAAATATTGACAGTTGAAAATCGACCATTTACCAAGTTTGACAGCTTGTAAAATCTAAACGGCTAAAGATAGAACAAAACGGTTTGCACTTTCCTATATTGGTTTTTCATAAGATATCCTATGACACGATTTTCAACTGTCAATATTTAAAAAACGGTTAAAGATAGGTATAGGACATTATTCATGAGATATGTCCGAAGTTTTTCGCACAATCCAAATATGGAATAATATACAGGGTGTTCTATTTAAAAAAATCAAGGTTATGCGGTTTTTTGACATTTGACAGGCCATTTTTTTCCTTTTTACATTTCTAAAAGATAATATATTAAAAACCATACAACTTTTGAATTTAATAAATAAATAATTAAATAAATGTTTATTTACGGATTTACAATTTAACAATAAAACATGTTCATAATAGTTTTAAATAAAGTATATAAATTCAACAAGTAAATGAAATAGGAGAAATCAAAAAATCACACTATAAATATTTCTAACCTGTCTCCTAAATGAACCCAGAGGCATGGAAAAAGTCAATGTGTGTGTCATTGTCAGATTGACACATTCTTTGAATTGGTTTGTTTAGGCAATAGTTTGTACTATGTGACTCTAGATAAAATGTATCCCTATTTCTTGTATTTCTTTGCGGAACATTAAAATCAATTCTTTCGAGTAATTGAGGCGAGTCAATCAACCCATTCACAACTTTAAACAAAAATACCAAATCTAGAATTTCTCTGCGATTCTCCAAAGTTGCAATATTTAACAAATTAGGTATGTCAAGATAAACAATGTTCTCTGAAGGGATTTTAAGTTTAAATGCAATAAAACGTAAAAATCTATTTTGCACTCTTTCTAATTTGTCTATCTGACATTTATAGAAGGGTGATCACACACTACTTGAATATTCTAAAACTGATCTAACAAGTGAGCAATAAACATTTTTAAAACAATTTATGTTATTAAAATCAGAAACTTCACTTAACAAAACCAAGTAGTTTAAAAGCTTTGTTACAAATAAAGTTGTAATGAGCTTTGAAGTTTAAAGTTGGATCAAAAAGAACCCCTAAATCTTTAAAAGTTGTTATTGGTTCCAATAGAGTATGATTGATAGAATAATTATAAAACACTGGATGGGAATTCCTGTAGAAACTTTACATGTTTCAATATTTAATGACAGTCCATTGTCAGTGCACCCTTGGGAAAAAAAATAGCTCCCCAACCACCCATGTAACGATCCATGGATTCCCAAAGCTTTAAGTTTATGAGTTAAGAGTCTAACATTAACACGATCAAATGCCTTGGAGAAGTCAGCGTAAACTACGTCTACCTGCAATCCCTCACCAAAGGCATTCAATATATATTCCTCCAGGATCAATAAATTTGTGGTTGTGGATCTACCTGACACAAAACCATGTTGCTCTGGAATAATAATACTTTTAATTGGGAAAATAATTTTATCGGAAACAATAGATTCAAAAATCTTGGCATCTTATCAATCAATGACCTATTGCCACTTTTTAAGATAGGTGTCTTAGCATAATTCAAATTTAAATTCAAAAGGTCACAGTCATTATCTGCGTAAGATCTGCAAAAATGTTGCTTAAATAAATCTCAAATTTTTTGAGGGTCATCTGACTAAACACTATCAAATGTCATACTATTTGGCAGATCATAATACTTATATTTACTGTGAACATAGCTCCAGAATTGTTTAGAATCAGTCATGGAGTTTCCTAAATTTTTAAGATTATCTTTTTTACATTTTTCATCTAAAATCTTCCACTCTTTACGGACATCTAAAATATGTTATAGTCAGAAGTATTCCAGACTGTCTAAACTTCTTGTGAGCTGCTTTCTTTCTTAAAATAGCATTTTTTAATTCAAATGAGAATGACCTAGGAAATTTATTATTTTTGCACCTTTTTTCTTGAAACAAACGGATCTAAACAATGATATAAAATCTCATAAAAACTGCTTAGTGCTTGATTTATATCAGCAACACTAAGCAAGTGATCCCAATCAATATTACCTAAATACTGATTTATTAAAACAGTTTGCATTAGCATAATCATTGTAAAAATAATCAAACTCTTAAAAAACTTCAGTGTTGGTATAGTTTACATAAAAAGAAAGAGCGGGATGGTATTTATCACATTTAAGTAAAGGTAAGTCAACACAATCTACATTGACGAATAATTGCATTACGCTTGATATTAATTTGAAAAAAAAATCATAAAAGCGACAAAATTTGAAACACAATCTATAACTTCAGTTATTACACCAGCTGGTCTGGAGCCAGGTTCATCATTAATCCAATAAACATTTGGTAAATTAAAATCTGTAACATAGATCATGCTAAAATCATTATTTGACTTCCTCAGTTGTTGCAATAAACTCCTCATAAATATTTACTGGTAAAGACGGAGGTATGTAGATATTTACAAACATTATTATTTTAAAAAGAAACCTTAAAATACACACATTCAAGATTTGTTATTTGAGTTGTGATGACAGAAGACACCAATTGTTTTTTAACAGCAATCAGTGCCCCCACCCAAACGGGTAGCTGTGCTTGTTTATTGGCTCCTATCACCTCTATAAACATAATATTCAGGGATTCCGAGTTCATTATCGTGTATATCACAGTGTAAAGAAGTTTCAGTCAACAACAGAATATCATAGTCACTTGCAGTGCCTGATAGTGAAACCTCATTTAATTTGGTGCGAAGTCCACGAACATTCTGATAATATACACAAATTTCAGATCCTTTACTGCTTGACTGTCGGCTAATTCTTGGTTTTCCAAAAAAAGTCGCACCTGGGTTAGGTGTTTGCTTCCTAAAATTGAAGCCCCGGAACGTTATGCCTTTTGGCCAGAAGTTGCAAGAGTTAACTTCATCAAAATAGCCCATGGATAATCCTACCTTAAAAGAGTTTGTTGTGCCCACCGTTTTTAATTGCTCCACTATAAACTCCTCCTTAGTGGAGTTTCTTAGTTTTTTAGCATGTACGCTTTTATAATATCTGTTTGGGTCGCTTTTTCGACATATTTTACTAGTATTTGCAGCCATAAAATCAGCATCTTCACATGCAGCTCACGTATTGATACCATTATTTGTGTTATTATTGTAGTTTTTTGATTATGTCGACCATTTTGATTGTTCACCGATTGCGTAACCATAACATCATCGACTGCGTTGGCAACTTGGTTGGTTGTAAATGTCTAATGTGGCAGCTGATGTGTATGTTTGCGCAGGATGCTGGTACTGAGGCAGAGACAATGTCTCTGACTGAGGCTTGATTTTTTGATCAGTCTTATTATTTTGGATGGTGGGCAGCGACATTGCCGTATCTTCATATTACTCTAATTTTAATGATATGGACTTGTTAGAATTTTCCAAGTTTTCCATAGATTCCTTTATTGATCCTAAAGATTCAATAAATTTATCAACGTTTAAAGTGTAGTTTCTAGATATGGTGTTAATTAAGGCTGTCAAGTTTCAGCCAGTTTTTCATTGCTGGTTGCTATGCTTCCAATAACCTTAATTGATAACTGGTCAATCAATGGTTCGACAGTTTTTGCGACGGATTGGGCAATGCATTTGATGTCATTTTCATCTATTTGAATTGATTTATTACTCTGAGCATCAGCCCAGATTTTCTGGTCTTTTGCCACCTTAGCTTTATACTCAGAGTACTTAGTCTTCAATGTATCGATTTCCTTGCACTTTCCATCTAAATCAGCTTTTAACTCCTTTATCTGCTCCTTTAGGTCTGAACAATCTTGCTTGTCATTTTGACATTGTTCAGAGCAATAAATTTTATATCCTTCCAATAGTTTCCAATCTGCTTTACTTTCCAAACAACTAGGATGGAATATGTTCAGGCAGGTTACACAACAGTAGTTGGAAAAACTTTAATTTTGGCAGCACTTAAACATTTTAAATACTTTTGCTGTATAGTATAAACTTGGTATCTATCATAACATTAACGGTAACATGATGACGAGAAACAACGATCTGGCAACGTTGGAGCTTACGTCAAACAGACGACAGATGCCAACGCCAAAAGTCAACAACAAATCAGCTGATTGAGGCACGTGCCGTGTCGGCCTTTTATCTGGAATCTTTACGTGATAATTTTTGCAAATATTATACAATTACCATGCACTACTCCAATAGATGATGCAACAAACCCTTCAAGCAGCACAATACAACAGATTTCACGCAATTAAATTCACGAAACTCATAAAAAGCGACAAAAGTGCAGAACGAAAAGGTAAACAACCTTGACCTTTCACCACGCACCATTCAAGAAAGACATTTGTTGCATTTTCTTTCATAGGTTATAACCAAGTTGCAATCTTTAATGGCATATACAAATCACAGTGGTGTATAGTTTGATACTTCAAATATCAAAATAGTTTGTGATGCTCTGCGACCGACAAAAAACAAAACCAATCTATCTCTTTGCCAAATTCAACCTGTATACTTGGTCTTAACGTACCTCTTGACAAACAA
>JAEQML010054343.1:0-38332 GCA_016904865.1 Pissodes strobi | reverse complement strand
GGAGAAAGATGTTTTCTACCTAAAAGCTGACAAAGGTAATAAAGTTGTTATATTAGACAAATGCGAATAATTTCAACGGGTTGATAATTTAATCGAATCCGGGCCCTATAACAGAATCTCAAGGAATCCATTATCTAAGATGGTAACACAAGTTAAAAACACTTTGAAGAAATGTAGCAACCTTATTTCCGATCAAATTAGATACAAATTATCTGTGAGTAATCCTACTATGCCGAAACTATATTGTCTTCCCAAAATTCATAAGCCTGGGAAGGCAATGCGTCCCATAGTCTCGGCAATAGGATCGCCAGCTTATAATATATCCAAGTGGCTAGCAAACAACAGAATGCAGGAGTGCTAAGTTCCTTAGATTTCATAAACAAAATTAAAGATACGATTCTTAATGAAGGTGAAATTTTAATCTCGTTTGATGTTAGCTCATTGTTCCCTAGTGTACCAATCCCACAGACCTTACAATACCTTGGTGAATTACTTGAGATGAACAGTTTTGATAACGAAATCAAACAAGAATATGTAACTTAAACCAAACTTTTCATGGATTAAAATTATTTTCAATATAAAAATAACTATTACCAACAACTTGAAGGCACGGCAATGGGCAACTGTTTATCGCCGTTCTTAGCTAATCTTTTCATGAGTAAATTTGAAAATGAAGTCAGCCAGGAGTTCGAATATCTTCAAGTACAGGTATGTGGATGACATTTTCGCGATTTTCGACACAAAAACCGCTAATATTGAAGATTTTGTAACAAAACTAAGCAACCGTTTCCCCACCATAAAATTTACTTATGAAGTCGAGAACAATGGCCAGCTACCATTTTTAGATACTTTAGTGATTAGGAACGACAATAACACACTAGAATTTTATATTTACAGGAAAAATACTGCCACTAACTGATATATTCCTAATGACTCCTTCCACTGCGACCAACATAAAATGGCCAGCTTTCATTTTTTAGTACACCGTTTGGTTAACTTTCCTCTTAGCAGAGAAAGATTTAATAATGAAAAGGAAACAATTAGGATTATAGCGAAAATTAATGGTTTCAATACTAACTTAATAAATAAACTAATTTATAGGCATTTGTTTAGAAAGACCATTCGTGATTCCACTTCTTTCGTTAATCAGGATGAAAATACAAAATATGTTTCGATACCGTATAATCCTCAGTATACTAGGGGACTTCAAAAAGTTTTTAAGGAAGTAGGTTTAAAATTACTATACCAGACTCAGTTTAACATTAAGAAATTATTAGGTGGTCCAAAGGACAACATTGAAATATTAGAAAGAAGTGGAATATATGAAATTGGATGTGTGGATTGTAACCAAAAACATGTTGGGCAAACTAGAAGATCTATACAAACGAGATTCAAAGAACATATAGCTCATCTAAAATATGGTAGAACAGAAAAATCAAGTGTTGCCGAGCATGCTTTTGATAATAGTCATAGAATAACAATTAAAAATTTAAAATTAATTCATAATATAACTGCTAGGAGATTATTAGACGCATATGAAAGTATGGAAATTATTAAATGTAAGAATAGTTTAAATAGTAAATAGAGGTAGAGGGCCTATTCCGTATAGTCCATTGTATTGGTTGATCAAGCGTGACTAGTGGAATTCCAGGATTGGTTCTTTTTAGTTCCGCTTGATTAAGCAAACAGTAGTATAATAGAGGGTTAGGTAGATTTTAATTTTAGTTTTAATCATCTCCTGATGATGCTAACATGGTTAGCGAAACGCGCGTCGAGTGCATAAATTCTGTTTCGGTATTGTGGATAAAACTCTGTTTTAGAGAATCTTCTTGTTCCAGGTTCGATATCCAGACAAATAGTTGATACTAACAATGGAAAATTTGCGAACTTTCACCTTCTGGATCGAGCCAGACTGCGCGAGTTACGTTATTCGATGTGCGAATACACATTTAAAAAATATATATTTATTTCAGCTTATCAACTAAAAATGAGACAGTTCTTACAACTATTATGCACACTACAAGACTTCAGTAACGGCTAATCTTAAGGAAAAGGGCAAATTTTGTATTTATACAGAAATAGGTCATTAAAATGTTATCATCTAGAAAGTTCGTGGAATGTTTAGATAGCGTTGCATCAGCCGCATAACTCATGACGCTCGCTGGAAACGTTCATCAAGATCTGCCACACTTGAACGAATGACCTAAAATATTTGCAGCGACCATTTTAAAAAAAAAGCTGATATCCTTTTTATACGCGTGGACACTACAACATTTCTGCATTCGCGGCAAGGCATTTCCTTTTGATCTTTTTAATTTACCGACAGGCGACGGGAAATGGTTGTTCGCATTGCTGACCCTTCGCGGCTCTTCGCGCCATTATTAAATCGCTGGATATTACCGTCCATACCCGCGAACGAATGGAAACCTTTGCGGCAAATCCTCAGCAATAGGAACAAATGGGAACCTTCGTTCCAATGTCTCAGCAGCTTAAGGTTAGGTCAAAAGTTAAAATTCAATATTACCAGAAATTCATTTTTCTGTTGGACATAAAAGTCAAAAGTAATAAAATGTAATAATTTTTTCAACAAATGAAATAAAATCAATATAACCAAATCCAAACGCAGGCTTCTAGTTAACCTTCGAGTATATCTTATCGATTAAATGCCAAAAATCAGGCAACCTTTAGTAGGATAAAAGGTGTATCGTGTAGATTCTCTCAAGAAGAAATGCTATTAAAAACTTAATATAATATACCTTCTTTAAAAAATTACATAAAAGCAAAAAAAGAAATAGGGTAAATGATACAGTGGTCGGCCACGTATTAGTGATTGGCCACCGATTTTAATTGTACAATTTTAAGACTTCTGAATGAATTTCAGCGTTTTGGAGGATTTTAATAAGACGCGGCAACAACGTTTTCTATATGCTGAAAATATGACACTTTTAGGTTAAGTCAGTATAAATCGATCACTAAGCAAGCAAGCAAGTAAAGACGATCACTGCAAAATTAAACCGGTTTTGTATCATATGTTAAGGATTTGCTAAGCAACAGGCCGTACGAGGTAAGTGATTATGTTCACTAATCATTCAATAATAATGAGTTTAGGCTTAGCAGTTGCTAATTACGTTATTATTTACTGTTTCTATGGGTTTATAATTTGTTAGGTTATAAATTTTGGCGGTTATTTTAGATGGCTGATGACTGTGATATTTTTTTCGTTGTCTCATAGTTATTAGCCTCATAGTTATTAGGTGGCTTATAACTGTAACACTAAGAAATAGTGTTATTGGCCGACTGCTTATCTGCACACAATTTTATTGTTTCAGTCATCAGCCATGTACCACAGATTGGCCACCCGAACTAAATTTTTTAATTATAAGGCATGTAATTATAATGCGAATGCCGAATAATTTCTTAAAGTGGTTGCAAATGTTACTTTTTATTTCTTTGATTACCCTTTTTATTTACGGTAGTAATAGAATTTTTTTAAAAATGTGGACCGTGGACGTCAAATTGAAATTCTGTTTTGTTCAATGTTAGGGAGTTGCTAAGCGCAAGCTACACGAGTCCTGTGATTATTTTTTTTAGCATTTATTAATAACGTTGTAGTTAAGATTTTTGCTGTTTTTCTAACAAGATTATACATTTTGGCGGGTATTTTAGGTGGCTATCGGCTGTGTTACATAAATCTACATCGCTCTGTTTTTGGCCGGCTGTTTTTTGCATTTTTTTTTTCATTTTCGTCCAGACTTTTTGTTTCTTATAAAAAAAGGTAGGTACGACAAAAAGGTTTTTTTTTTTCAGAAAAATGCCGAAGGTCCAAAAGCACAAAAAGTATACAAAAACCTATACTGAAGCTGACGTTGTCAAGGCGTGTGAAGCTGTAAGAAATGGATTGCCTCAAAGACAGGCTGCACGCGATTACAATGTTCCCAGAGGTACCCTTCAATTCAGAATAGGTGACAAACTTCGGAATAAAACTTCCCTTGGTCCAAGTCCCGTCCTGTCTATTGATAAAGAGAATTGTCTGAAACATTGGATAGCTGAGTGTCAACAAAAAGGCTTTCCTCTTAGAAGTGAAGATATTATTGAGTCTGTGAAGGGTTTTTTAGATGCGAATCCGAGAACAAATCCATACGTTGAAATCGGCCTGGAAGGGGCTGGTGTAAAGGATTTTTTAAAAGACATCGAGATATATCTCTTAGGTGCCCAGGAACAATAACAGCTGCAAGTTCTAATATATCCGAAAAGGATATTAGGTCATGGTTTGCGGAAATGGAAAAATATTTAATTCGGAAGGGATATAAAGATATTTTGAAAGATAGCTCTCGTGTATTTAACGGAGACGAAACTAGTTTTTTGTTGTGCCCTAAAAATAAAAGGGTTGTGGCTGTTAAGGGAAGCAGAAATGTATATGAGATCGATCACAATCCCAAAGTAAACTTGACCGTCATGTTCACGTTTGAAGCATCCGGAAAAATTACACCCCCTATGATCATATAGCCGTATAAGAGATTGCCAGCTGACGTTGCAAGATCTGTGCCAGATGGATGAGGTATTGGTTGTACTGATTCGGGCTGGATGAAGAACGATGTTTTTTTATGAATACCTTGGAAATGTTTTTTACAAGCATCTAGTTAAACAAAATACGCAATTCCCGATTATCTTATTTGTTGATGGCCATAAAACCCATTTGACTTTCCAAACAAGTAAAATGTGTTGTGATTTGGGCATTATATTAATAGCTTTGTATCCAAACAGCACAAGAATCTTGCAGCCCGCAGATGTTTCAGCATTTCGGCCTTTAAAAAATAATTGGAATAAAGCAGTTCTTGAATTTAGAAGAGACAACCCGAACGCTGTGGTGACAAAAGAAAACTTTGCTTTGGTGCTTAGCAGTGTCCCGTTTGACACCAGAGGCAATTAAAAATGGATTTCGAGCTACAGGTTTGTAGCCTTGGAAAGCCTCGGCTATCGATTATTCCAAATGCTTAGGAAAAACAAAAAACGCAAATGAAATTTTGGTGAAAAGTAAGACCATTCATGACATTTCTATGATACACCGCGAATTTGCAATTATAGTAGGGAATTTAAGGCAAATAGCGAGGATCAAGACTTTGTTTTTCAAATATATACAGTTTTCAGAAACAAATTTGGTTCCACTACAAGTAACAAACTTACATGCGCAGAAGATGAAATTGGCATTGAAGCTGGTTTTAATGAAATCCCTGATAATGCAAACCTCGATATAATTGACAACACTGACTCGCAAACTGTTAACATAGAGAATATTTCAATTGTAACTGAAGATCAAGTGATTCTTGATACTGCAACATCAGATATAATTTTTACTGACTTGCTGCAGCCTGAGCATTTATTAAGTCATACCGTTTCCTATAATGAAAGCATATTCGAGCTCACACCAGATACAGATGCAGCACCAACAGTCAATAAAATCCCACTAAACGACAAAAACTCACTTAGTTCGGCTGTTGTATCTCAAGCGTTGATCGGAAAATATTTTATATGGCCCACTACACCCGAATGAAAAGGAAAAAAAGAAACTAAAAGGTCGTCTTTTGTTATTACATCTTCCGATCGTAGAAACGAGGAGAGACTAAAGATTGAGAAAAAACTGGAACAAGAACGGTTGAAGGAAGAACGAAAACAGAGCAGAAAATTGAAAAACTTAAATAAAAAAAATAGTCTCAAGGAGAAAGTATCAGCTAAGAAAAAACAAGTAAATAAAAATAAAGTGGAAAACATATTAAAAAGTGGTTCTAGTCAAAAAACAGCTTTAAATAATGAAGTAAAGTTGTACTTGCCAAAAAACAACAAAAAGAAGGAAGAAACCGTTACAAAGCCAGACCTCAATCAGGAAGAAGATAAAATTACAGAAGCAGATCTCATTCGAAGCACAGTGTTAAGTAATGGGTTAAAGGTGCACTTGCAGCAAATAATTAATTCTAAAATAATCGAAACGTCTGGTAATTTTTGTCAAAAACCCGCAGGAGGTGCCAAAAATCAATACAAGAAACGTGACTTAATCAAAGATCAAAATAAATCCTGTTCATCATATCCATCAGATAACAATAAAAGTAGCATTGATGAAAAATGCCAACAAGATAGTGTAAATTACAACAATAAGCAAACTGGAGATAATCTTAACGAAAAGCATGACAATACAGAACCTGATTTTTTTTTATGGCAGTGGCACACACACTAAAGGGAAACCCTATGGCGCTCGAAAAGCGGTGTGTGTGCGAAGATGTTGATTGACACGGCTCTTATATTTATAAGTTGTAATTAGTGGGAAACAGATGTCCTGGAAGTGAGTTCCACAGTGATGCAGTGCGCCAGACAAAGGAGTTCTTGTAAAGCGATGTTCTAGGTGTTTCTAGTTGTACGACGAACTGGTGCGCTCTTGCCGTCTGTCGTGACTGTCTGACAGGAGCTGCCAGGGGCGGGATGAGGCGGACCAAATCCTGGGAACATCTGCTGTGAAAGTATCTGTAAAATAGAGATATCTCGGCTACATGTCTGCGGTTTTCCAGATTATCCAGATTCCGGGTCAACTCCGGGTCGCCGACGAAACGCACAGCTCTCTTCTGAAGGGAATCCAGCAGCTTTAGGGTGTGCTTTGGTGCGGCACCACAGATATGTGAGCAATATTCTAAGCACGGTCTTATTTGCGCTTTGTAGAGCAAGAGCAACTGCTGCGGTGTATAGAGTTTTTTGTTGCGTACTAGCGCACCAAGCTTCTGGGAGGCTGATTTTGCGATGTTAGCAACGTGGTCATGCCATATTGCTGTTGACCGAGATACCCAGCAGTCCGATTGACGAGGATGAAGGAATGGTCGACCCTGCCATAATGATGTCAGGGCCCGCTGTATTGGCCCTCTTGGTAAACGTGGCTGTTTGGGTCTTTGCTGCATTGAACTGGAATGAATGTGTCCGAGATGTGACCATCGACTGCAACGTGCAGAGATCGGCTCTTGAGGAAACTGGTGAGCCAGCTGCAGAAAGAGGCTGGCAGTCCCAAGGACGGTAGTTTGTTGAGCAGTCCGTCATGCCAAACTCTGTCGAATGCCTTTCAAATATCCAGCGCAATCGCTCGAGACTCTCCGTAGTTCCCAATTGCCCTACTCCATATATGAATGACATAGACCAATATATCTCCTGTCGATCTCTCTTTGCGAAAGCCGTATTGATTATCGCTGATTATTTTGTTGTTCTCGAGGTACTTGAGTAGTTGCTGATTAACTACACGTTCCATGACTTTGGAGATTATTGGAAGCAAGGCAATTGGACGATAGTTTGAGGGCGTGGTTTTCTTGCCTTTTTTTGGAACAGGTTGCACTCGAGCGACTTTCCAAGAAGATGGGTAAATCCCTTTTCCGTAAGACAGAGAAAAAAGCCCGGAAAAAACGGGTGTTAGTTCGTTGGCGCAGTTCTTTAACACGATGGCAGGTATTCCGTCCGGTCCTGATGCCTTTTGCGTATCTAGATTTTTAAGGATTTTACGAATATCACGGTGATGAAATTTGACTTCTGCCATGGTAGTGTTGATGTTCGATATGGTGGGGAGAGTCTGATGAATCAGAATACGCCTACAAGAGCCCTTTAAGGTATCAGGAGGAAGCTAGTTCTCTATCATTATCTGCAGGGGACTCACGGAAAAATACATCTAAAATAAACCTGGTAAAAAGGAGTTTATTTTGAGCCAACTAAAGAAACAAAGATATGTGTGTTATCAAACGTAAACTTATATTTTAAAAATGACAAGAATTTTTATAAAAACCAAACATACACTGGCATGTGTTATAATTGTGTTTTTAATATAACATCATCTGAAGTTGGCGTCAAATGTGATTTGTGTCTTAGAACATATCACATTGCATGTCTGGAAGAACCACAACACTCGAACTCTAAATTTGTGTGCTTCAATTGCGAGAGTGTTAAAAATTAACTTTTTATTTGTGTTTTCGTATTGTAGGAGGTATGGCCAATCACTATATTTTCTTTGGCTAATGACTGATACAAGTGGCCAATGACTGGTGTATTTTGATTTTCTGGAATTTATATTTTTTCACTGTATTTTCATTTAATTTAACTGAAAATAAACAAAAGTTTTAAATAATGCAATATTTTCTTCATATGAGGCAAAAAAAAAATAAAAAAAAAAACGATATAGTGTTGTACCAGTTATGGCGCAATGTTGCTGTAAATGCCCTTAAAGGGCCAATCACTGGTGCTTTACCTTGCTACAACAAAAAAAAAAGAACAAGAAAAAGAGAAAAATTCAGGAACTTCTGTAAATCTCTTAATAGATAATCATGTATTACATATGTTTGGAATAAAATAAAAAAGTTCTCAAATATATATAAAACTAGCAATAAATTTGCAACAGAAGATGTTATGAAAACAAATATCCAAACGAATTGGGCATTGCATTAAAATATAAAAAGCTGTCGGTCCTGGGCTGGACAACATTCCATATCCTATGTTTAAAACTGTGCCTCTCGGAGGAAAGAAAATCCTCTTAAACCCCTAAAATGGTTGCCTCTTAAGGGAAACAATTCCAAATTCTTGTAAGAATTTAAACTTTACTAGTTTTTTGAAACCAAATAGAATCCAAAAGTGGTAGACAACTTTCGACTCACACGCCTTTCTCCCTATGGAGGTAAGATTCTAGAAACCATGAATAAAAATCGTCTTGACTGGTTAAAAAATATGATAATAAACGGTCCGGCTTCAGAAAAGGTAGAGGCATATACGACAATATAGTAATTCTGTAAACATGTATACAATGCTTTCCTTTCCTCGCAATGAGTGGTAGCTATATGCTCGGATATTAAAGCTGCACATGAAAATTTACTTACCCTATAACAAAGTTAAA
The DNA here is from genome assembly GCA_016904865.1 of Pissodes strobi. Lineage (NCBI taxonomy): Eukaryota > Metazoa > Arthropoda > Insecta > Coleoptera > Curculionidae > Pissodes > Pissodes strobi. Next base: position 29,430 of record JAEQML010054343.1, on the reverse strand, counting down.
AATCTGAATATTCCTCCAGAATACAATAACCTCATTTATCAATTCTTAAGATTGAGACTATTATATAGCAGGTCTAACAATGGTGAGCTTTTAGGACCCTATTTAGCCACCGTAGGACTACTCCAAGGCTCCTCGATTAGTGCTATCATTTTTAATGTTTATATTTCGGGTTTATTTAGACTAAAATTATGCAATGTTTCCTTGAGAGAATATGCTGATGAGGTATTAATTGCTAAAGGATCGCAGATATGTGACAACATATCTCAAATAGAGGCTGCTTTAAGAAAATATAATTTTCTGCTAACGACAAATTTATCCTTAATAACAAATAAATGCCAGGTTATCTGTTTTACCAAAGGCAGAAGGAAAAACAGGCCACCCCATATAAAATTAAATTTTCATGAACATTTAAAATGGGATCTCCATATAGAACAAGTAATTTCTAAGGCCCAAAAAGGTCTTAATGGTCTTAAAGCAATATGTAGAGTTTGGGTTTAAATAAAGGTGATCAGGTCCTTTTTAAAGGACTGCGTATTTGTCTGGGATGCATGAAATCTATCCCAGATTAGCTCTACTTTTAGAAGCCGCGATAAGAGAAACTTAACGGAGAAGAATAATTTTATCATAACAAAAATTTTTACAGATCACCCATTGATAAAGTTATTAAAAGAATGTCGTACAAAATTAGTCCGGGGAACTGTTTTTCTGACCAATAAAATTAAGTATAAATAAGTATATTCCATACCTGTCCAAAACTTTACGATCATACCTATACATCCTTCCCTATTACATCACAAAGATACCCAGAGACAGAAAACACGTATCTTTGCCTACAAGCAAATTTACTGAAACACCAACCATGTTTAGCCGAACTCATTAAGACAGGAAGAAGTACCTGCAAAATGACTTAAATCTACTGCTCCGAAACAAGCATTTCTCAAATAAATGCCAAGGAAATCCTGATCATTCCTGTTGCAGCAACAAAGTTAAAAACACTCTGCGACAGCGAAGGAATTTACGAAGTTAGAAGTCTATGTGTTATAACGCTCACCAATTGCCAAATAACCATCGAAACTCAGACATTCTCAACGGAGGAAACTATCCATGAACAATTCGTATTTAACTTGCCTCTAATCGAAACCGCCGTGAACCAAAGCAGTCCCAGGACTCAACCACTACGCTTGAAGCGAATTGACAGCGAACACATCTTTTCGCTACTGGACAACCTACAGGAACCAGTATCAAGCAATCATTCGATCCATCATCACACTAGAGCCAATACAATCCTGATCGTATCTATAGTCATAGCCGCAGTAGTAACAATTTGGTTCTGCAAAGTTTGGCAACCCCGACGAGCAGCAAGAAATAGACCCAACGAAGAAATCCCACTTCCCCAGAAAACAAGGATACCCTTATTTTCTGACTTAGGCATGGAGGCGTTATGTGGCTGACGCATCGCATAGCATAATATATTTCTTCATTATTACAATATTTTGTTACTACGTTACTAGTTTAAGCATGCAAATGATCTAATCCGCTGTTGCGCCGGGCTGTGTTCCATCACTGCCAGTGGCCAGCAGATAGTGGCACCCTTAGGGGGTCGTATATTAAACCTACTTAGTTGCTAGGAGAGTAGTACTGTTCTGTTGTGCTAAACTTTTCTTGGGATATCCCTTTAAAGTTCTCGAATGTTGTAATTGGCATAAAGCCTGCTGATAAGAATAAAACTGTTCAACGGAACAGGACGTCAGAATATACATATATATACAATATTTACAACATCTAATTGAGGCAAAAACAATAGAAGCTATGTACAAGATATATGGGACTTAACTGTGTTAACTCTATTCAGGTGAAGTAATGGCATCAAGTCGCATATAACGAGTCTCAGGGTAACGGCTACGGAGACATGGATGCTTCGGTGGCTAGGAGTTGTATACGTTGTAATAGGCTAAGCATGTATTTATACGCCGGCCAGCTCCCTTCACAGGCCCCGCCGACCGAACGACGTGGATTGGCCGGGAGGAAACAGAGCGCGCTAGTGCCCAGATGGGTACTGCGCTTCTGTGCTCCAGTTACTTACTAGAGATGAAAGTTATGAAATGAAATTTTATGGGGCGATTTACGGGTACTTTCGAAAGTAACCTGACAACTACGATTCCCGAAGGTTCCTGTCCTATGGGGGCCTGAGTTGTTTGTAGTAAAGTGTGATTTCTCGGTAAAGTGTTTCATATGTAACAGGGTTTTCGGGATCGTAGCGTTCGTTAGCTATATTGGCAGTTAGCGGGGAGGCCGCGATTTGCCTTTCGAAAAATCTACATGCGAGGACGTCAATGTACTCTTCGATGTATTCCATTTTCGCCCACGCATGTAGGTCTTCTGTTCTAATGTAGTTTCGTAGGGCGTAAGAAAATGCAGCTCTTAGGTAGCTGTTTTGAATAACTTGCAATTTTTTCTGGTGGGTCCTGGCTACGGAGCACCAGACTGGTGAGCCGTAGAGGAGAGCTGGCCGTATAATGGTGCGATACAGGGTTAGCTTATTGCCAGGGCTAAGGAATGACCTAGCGGAAATCAGTGATGTCAGTTCCTTCTTTATTATGGCATTTTTGAGGATATGGCTTATATGTGCGAGCTAAAATATTAAGCTTGTTATCTAGAGTAATGCCTAGATACTTCACTTTCGGCTTGGGGTGAATTGGGTGTTTCCTATCATAAGTGGGGTGACATTGATGTCTTTTCTCTTTCGAGTGGTGACAATCAGCTCGAGCTTGGAGCGATTGAGTGTTATTTTCCACTTATCATAGTATGGTATAAGGATGTCCATATGTTCTCGGAGATTTTCCTTAGCCACCTCTGCTTGAGGATTAAGGGAGTAGATTGCTGTATCGTCAACAAATAAGGCTTTATGGGTATTAGGACTTGACGGGATATCTGCTATATAAAGATTGAACAATAGCGGCGATAATACAGTACCTTGAGGCACCCCCGCGAGTAGGTTCCTACTGGCGGAGAGTTTGTTGCCTATTTTAATCGAGAAGACTCGCCCGTCAAGATATGACGCGATAAGTGCTGTCAAGTATAAGGGCATATTGTGGATTGCCAACAACTTGTACAGCAACCCATCGTGCCACACCCTGTCGAAGGCCTTCTCGATATCAAGTAGTAGAAGGGTAGTTGTTTGCTTATTCCTGAAACCTTGGTAGATATCGGTAGCTATTTTCGCGGCCAGCATGACGGTGCCATGCTGCCCGCGAAATCCGAATTGCTCCTGTGGGAGGATCTTAAGTTTCTCTACTTCGTTATTTACCCTCGGCAGTATTATCTTTTCAGCTTTCTTCCCGAAGGTGTTCAGAAGTGAAATTGGCCTGTATGAAGAGGGTAACGCCAGGTTTTTCCCCGGTTTAGGGAAGTGTATTATGCACGCTATTTTCCAGGATGAAGGGAAATGTTGTAGCCGAATGACCGCGTTAACTATGTGCATATACTAGATGATGGTTTTTTGGGGTAAGTTTTTTAGGACTGAATTCGGAATACCATCCGGGCCGGGAGCTTTATTTCTCGGGAGACGACTAAGAGCTTTGCGGATGTCCGCCGGAGTGATTCTCAGTCCATCAAGTACTACCGGGGAATATGGTATTTGCATTGGCGGAATGCATTGACAGTATGCGTAATGAGCTCCTGCTCTGGCAGAGTGTCGGGCGCCGCGCTATAGACACTGCCCAGGTAATCCGCGAAGGCATCAGCCTTTCCAGCGACATCACCGAATTCATGGCCTTGATGCCTAATTACAGGCATTTGTACTGTGCCTCCGCGAACTCGCCTGGTCAGCTTCCATAGGGAGCCGTGTCCCTGCTGACTGTATTGATGTAGTCCAGCCACGTCTGGTTTCTATATTCGCGTATTTTCACCCTGATTTCCTCCGACAGCGCATTGATGCGAGCGGATCCCTTTCATGTCCGGTTTCTTTGCCATCTCCGTCGAAAGCGATTTCTAAAGGTTATAAGATTCAGGATGGGTTCAGGAAGGGATTCGGTGCGAGGGTGCACTGTAACTCTAGTGCACAGAGCATCTCGGATGCGCAGGATGTTTGACGTGAGAAGGTGATCAGAGTTGAGGTCGTTAATCTCTTGCAGCTGAGAAGTCCTGATATTTCCCCGGGTGATGGCAATATCCAGGAATGAGGCACTACGGAGATAAGTGGGATTAAGCGTTCTGTGGTAGGACATTTCCAGGTAGTTATTGATTATTCCCTTAAATAATCTATCCCTGCTGTTAGTTACGCCACCCCAATCGGCGTGTGTGGCACTCAAGTCCCCTATCAGCAAGGATACTCGATTTGGCGGGAGAAGTGCCAAAAGATCGGCTTCTAAGAGGCGGAGACCCGGGGGTGCGTAAACCGCCACATACACGCAGGCCGCTCTCCAGTTCAGTACTGATGTTTTCAATCACAGAGCGAATGTTATATACCCGGCGGGCGGTATCGAAGTGGCCTGTGTTCTGCGTATGAGGCAGGCCATGCCTCCCCCGCGTCGATCGGGCCTATCAAATCTCTCGATTCTATAGTCCCGAGCTTTCAGAGTGAAGTCCGGTGTTAGATTCGTTTCTACGAGCAAAACAACCTGAAAATTAGATGAATGCAAAAAGTTACGAAACTCGCCCAGTTTGGACCTAATGCCATTACAGTTCCAAAAAGCGATTTGTAACATTTAAACATTGACTTTAGCGTATCCAAATGTGAAAAAGCGCAGAGACGCTTGGATTATCTCGGCTTTGTTGCCCGTACATGCTTCGAGCATGTTTGAGTAACAATCTAATGCCAAGTAAAGTTCGTTCAAATTCACGAGATTATAAATTTTTGCTACTACGCTATTTAAGTTTGACATAGTGTCTGCAATATTCAAGTTATTTAGATTATTAGGATTGTTAGCACCTTATGCTGTTGATGTACATTGTTTGAGCTAACATTATTAAGCGGTTGCTTGGCCCTCTGTTGTTCTCGTCGGCCTTGAATTGGGGGGAACGCTTGTTGATAGGCTTCTGATCGTTGGACATTGCTTAGGCCTTGGCCCGCTTGGCCGTCTACTACTTGCTAGTTTGAGCCTCTCCAGGCAGGTTTGGCTGGGGGTGGTGCCGGACGAAATGTTGGCTTAGGTTTTGCCTTAGTTGCGGTTTGAATTATATTGAGCTTGTACTCGTATACAGGACAAGACTCGTCAATTGACCTGTGGGGCCCATTGCAGCTGACGCATTTCTGGTAGTCCGCGTTACGGTACGTTAATCATGCGCCCCCGCGCACTTACTACATGCGATTCTTCGGTTGCAAAAAGACTTCGCGTGGCCAAATTGCTGGCATCTTTTGCATTGAAGTACTGGCTTACTTGAGTGACGGATTTCCTAGCAAATACGTACACTACTTAAGGTTTTTATTTCTTGGTTTAACCTCCTTACGTTGTAATTGGTGCCAAGAACAACCAAATACATGGGAATGCGTGTTTTGCGCATTTCAAACACATTCTTTGGCGTCACATTATACTAATCGCTGAGGGCCTCAGTGATCTCGCGGGGGGAAATGCCGCCGTCGAGTCCTCTTAGGACGAAGGCCCCAGTCTTCTCCTGGGACTCGGCGTAGGAGTGGTATTCCGTTATCCAGGGTACGCTTTAGCGTACGTAGATCATTCGCCGTATTAGAGTACACAATTACCGATTTCTTGGTATATTTGAGTTGGTAGTTTTGAATGTGCATACTTTTTAAGTCTTCCCTTAACTGGCGATGATCCGCCAGTCTACCCTTGATTACTACAGACGGTGGCGGTGTGATCTTGGGTTTTGCAGGCCCTTTTTGGTTTTTTGGTACGGTTTTTCGCTTGGTACCAGTCGAATTCGATGTCAAGGCCACGCTAGCCGTGTCCTCGTCTTCCGTGTTAATGTCTTGTAAGGGCTGAAATTGGTTAGCCGTATTTATGGGTGGTTGTCCCATGTCAAGTGTGACTAATCGAAAGTTTTTCCGGAACGGAATTTGTTTAAATGGGATCTTGAAAAGCTCTTTATCATTTCCGGTTACCAGGAATGCAGAATCGGGTGGCGACGGCGGTTTCATAATCCGGGAATCAACGTCGGAGCTAGCACTCGCTGTTACTATGGGCTGTGGGTCGTAAGAAACGAGAGTTTTTTGCGCCATTGTTTTTTCAGCCTGCGTGACCTTGGGCTTTTTCACGGTGTCGGCGCCGAGAAGGCTCGTAGGGGTAGCCTTCTTTTTGCCAGTATCTATTTTTGAAGTAATGTGGCGCTTGATCCCCAGGGGGTGGGTATCACGCATATGTTGTCGTACCTTAGTTATGATCTTGTATAACTCGTTCTGGGAAGCTTTTTTTAGCGCCTCGTAGTCCATGCGACATTGGACGCAAATTTCGGAATTTGATTTGCATTTTCCGGCGATTTTCTTGACCGTGGTGTCAGAATATTTACGGTCTGGGCACGTTGGACGTTGGACAGCGTGTCCTCGTCTTCCGTGTAGTCAAAGTCAAAGTCACAGAAAAATTCAAATAGATTTTATGGACAAAGCGAACTAAAATAAATAAACTAACCATAGTAGGGAAAAAGAGAACAAGCAAAATCCTATACCTATTATAAAAAATATATTAATATAAAAAATTTTACCGCCGCACATGAAGCCCAAGAAAATTAATGGAGGAAAAAATAGAATCTAATTCACGCAAAACTTATTTATAGAATAATAAGGTCTTTCTAGTAGGTAAGTTTTCGTTTTTTCACGAAATTTAGCAAATGTAGGGATGGATTTAAGATGTAGCGGGAGTGTATTGTATAACTTCTTGGAATTATAAAGAATAGAATTTTTTGTTAATTCAGAGGAGGGAAAAGGAAGGTAGATGTCCTGACTCGAATTTCTTGTTGGGTACTCATGTTGTGGCCTTTCGGAAAATATGGTTCGATATTTGCGTATTAAACAAGTTGTTTCTAAAATAAACAAAGCAGGAAGCGTAAGAATTTTATATTTTCTAAAGTAGTATTCGCAATGAGCTCTGCCATTAAGACCAAATAAATAACGAATTGCTTTCTTTTGAAGTTTGAAAATGGTACGAAATTGCTCGGTATAACAGCAGCCCCAAAAGGGAAGGCCGTAGCGAAGATGAGATTCAAACAAAGAGAAGTAAGTGAGTCTGGCAGTAGACAGATTTAGTTCCTTCGAAACCGATCGAATTGCGAAGCGAAGTAATCGTCCATTTCTCGGACAAAAGCCGGGGTTTCGTCTCCGGCGACTAAAAAAGTGCAAGGATAAAGCCTTATACGGCCTTTACTGATAACATTGACTGTTAAAAGCAGGCCAAGAAGAAGGGCAGTGATCTAACGATCGTGACGGGGTGAAAAACCGCAGTGTTCTTGCTGGGAATACCAACCGCGATAGAACCAAGATAGAATTCCTGTGGCTGACGCAACGCTATCTAAACATTCCACGAACTTTCTAGATGATAACATTTTAATGACCTATTTCTGTGTAAATACAAAATTTGCCCTTTTTCTTAAGATTAGTCGTTACTGAAGTCTTGTAGTGTGCATAAGAGTTGTAATAACTGTCTCATTTTTAGTCGATAAATTAAAATAAATATTTTTTTAAAAAAAGTATTCGCACATCGAATAACAACTCGTGTCAAAATATTGGAGGACATATTCCTTCAAATTTCCCTAAAGCAAAGTTATATTCAGACTCATAAAATTGCCAAATATTGGAAACCGGATTTTTTTTACGAATTTTTACATGCTTCAATTTAATCTCGATTTTCTCATTTTTCCGATCTCACACGGAAAATTGTTACAAAACTTTTTATAGCAGAAATCTCGAAGATTGCAAATCTGAGATTGATTTCTTGAAAATAATTATGCCTTTTATACAGGGTGACCTAGTTAAATATAAAATTTTCGCCATTTCGAGTTTTGGCACACGTCATCACTTATTATTTTATTGAAAAATGTTAATTTAACTAGTACACCCTGTATAAAAGGTATCATCATTTTTGGTAAACGTAATGTTTTCATGTTTTTTTATGGTGATTTTAACTGTGATTTTAATTTTAGATCTAGGGGGGCATTGAATACTGTAAATGCATTTAGCTCATATGGTCTTGAGCAAAGCTTTTTTGAGCCTTCTAAAATTCATGGTTCATCCTGCACCTTAATTGATAATGTATTTACGAATACTACCCTGCTGTCGACCAATACACTGGAAATAACTTTTACCGACCACCGAGCACAGATCTTAAGTTTTGACTTGGGTGACCATGCGAGTGTTGGTCCAGTCGATTTTGTACTGCGAGTTCTAGATCTTTCTCTCAGGAAAACATTAATTGTTTTAATTTTCAATTGCCTAAAGAAAATTGGCTATCTGCCATGGAGACACTGAACTTGGAGGATAAATTTACATATTTTTTTGATACATTTTACGGTATTTTTCACATGTGTTTTCGCTACGTTACTAAACGCAGATCCACTAAAAGAGTGTCCACTCCGTGGATAACGCCCTCAATTATTAATGAAGGTAAGCAATTAAGACTTCTTCATAGCCAACTGAAATCTCTCAATAACCTTGAAATGTTTTTGTCCTATAAAAGAAGATTGAAGGCTCACAGGGAGAATATTGCCACTGCAAAGAAAACTTTTAAATCACAAAAAATACTGACTTCCTCAAATATCATGCGAACCTCATGGGATATCATTAATTCATCTACAAATTTCTTGAAGCGAAAGTCAAAATCTGTTCCTGATGTAATTACTGCCAATGGCAAAAATTTTACTGGAAGTCTAGATATTGCAAACACCTTTAATTGCTTTTTTATAGACTCGGTAGCTGGAGTGATAGGCAATTTTCAGGCGCCTGCAAGTGCAAATATGCCTGACAACCGAATACTTCAACCTATTTTCTTATCTCCTCTGACTGAAAGTGAAACCCTTGAGATTATTAAATCTGTCTAAAAAAAGAAATCCTCTGGCGCCGATGAGATTCCCTGTACCCTGTTGTGCGAGTGTGCTGTTAGTATTCTTTCTGTTTTGACCTATCTCCTCGATATATCATCAAATCAAATCATCAAATCAAATCAAGCTCTATTGTCAAGAAATAACAATTCCTATAGACAAAGCACTAACATACAAAATACAAAATAATAGATACAAAACAAAATAAAATAACAGATATACAAATATGTCCGAACCACATCTAGATACATAGGAACGTTTACCATTACGAAATACATTTAAAAGTTTTCCCAAAGAAACTCGGCCATGCTATAATAGGCTCGGGAAATAAGCAATCTTTTAACTCCTCTTTTAAACCCCCTATCATTCTACATCTGCTTTAAGTGGATGGGTAAGTGATTAAATAGCTGCCTACTGTTGTAAATTACAGAGTTCTTTGTTCGTGTAGAAGTGGGTATAGGCTACGGTAAATTACCAGCACTCCTAGTGGGATAATGATGTATGGCATTTGCGTCACTCTTATATTTTTTGTGCATTAAGCAAACAGATTCCAAAATAAAAAAGTGGTTTACACGAATCTCTCGGACGGGCTCCACACATGCATCTAACCGCTCTTTTTTGCAAAACAAACACGCTATCAAATAGTCGCCTTGAACACACTCCCCAAAAACAAATTCCATACCTCAGATGCGACTCGATCAGTGAAAAGTATGCATTCCTAGCAATGTGACCATCCAGATTCCTTGAGACGACCCGAACTGCATAGCAATTTGAAGCGAGCCTCGAACTAAGCTTGTTTATGTGGCCCTCAAATTTAAGTCTGCTATCGATAAAAATACCCAAAAATTTATTTTTCGACAAGTTACTCAAGCTCTCACTCCCCAAACTCACAACATCCAAGATACATCCAAAGGACATCACACTAGTCTTCGATACATTGAGTGACAAGCGGTTTGTATCGCACCACTGCTTAATCTTTGCCAAATCAGTGTTTATAGTTTGGCCGAGTACCGCGACATCCTTATTATGCCACAGAATGGTTGCGTCATCCGCAAACAGGGTGAACTGTCCAGAGATGTCCAGACCCGAGAAATCATTCATATAAATAATTTAAATTAGTATCGGGCCAAGAACCAATCCCTGAGGCACACCATAGTCCAGCTTCCGTTGGTCAGAACTGCACTGATTAAAAGAAACACTCTGAAGTCTTTCCGTTAGGTAAGACTTGCACCAGCTTAGTGATGTCCCTCGAAACCCATATTATTCAAGCTTCCACAGCAGTATTCCATGGTCCACACAGTCGAAGGCTTTCGACAGATCACAGAACACTGCTGCGGCGGCCTCCCCATCGTTGAGTTCCAAGTATAGGTCTTCCAAGTATGCAAACACTGCATTCGTCGTCCCCTTTGCAGTCTAGAAACCAAACTGTTTAGGGCTCAATATTTTATTGACCTCCAAGAAGGAGACCATTCTTGTTTTGGAAATCTTCTCAACGACCTTTGACAAAGTGGGCAGAAGAGCGATCGGTCTATAGTGTGAAGGACATTTCCCATCACCACCCTTAAATAATGGAGTAACAGTAGCAATCTTCAAAGAATAAGGAAATGATCCACTAAGAAAAGACACATTAATGCATTCGGCCAAGACCCCCAAAACCGAGTTCGGGAGCTTCAACAATACTGTTGCAGAAATATCATCCCAACCCGATGTTTTACCATTCCTTATTTACCCAAGAACTGCTCTTAGTTCCAAGGTATCAGTCGGTGTAAAATAAAAGGAATTCCTTACAGACACATTCTTTAAATATTTTCTATAGTCGCTATATAAATTTGCTTTATTCGAAAGTGAAGCCGCTACAGAGCAGAAAAAATCATTCAATTGGTCAGGAGACAGCCCAGAATCTGCCCTGTCATGCCTACTCTTACCCCTAATTTCATTTACAATATTCCAAGTTTCTCTTTGTCTGTTTCTGGAAGAATTAATTCGATCTTGGTAATAGATATATTTAGCAATCTTTATGGTACGACGATAAATCATTCTATATCTATTAAAAAATGTAGTGAAGAATATATTGTCAATGAAGGACTTCCTAACATAATGCAGACAACGCAGATTCCTGGAAGAAACTTTTATTCCCTTTGTTACCCAGGGCTTTCTAGATGTATGCCTTAAATATTTAATTGGAAAACAGGAATCAAAACGCATGCACAGCCTCTTGTGGAAAGCCCCAAGAGGATCGGTGTCTCCCAAGACGGACTGCCAATCATCAGCATTACAAACTTCCGCGAACCTATTATAGTTCCGCCGTGTAAACAGTCTACCCTTTCTTTTTCCTCTAATTGCACCATTATTCTTTTTCTTCACGACAAACCTACACGAAATAGCTTCATGATCAGACAGTGCTGCATTTATTACTTTACATTCAACTTTATCTGTTTCTATATTAGTACACACGTAATCAATTAAAGTAGATGAGTGAGCTGCAATTCGCGTAGGTGACTCCACTGCCATTTGCAGATCAAACGAAGTTAATAGCCCCCCCAGTAACTGCGTATCAGCATCATGTGAATTCATAAAATTTATGTTCCAGTCGCCACAAAGAATTATAATAGAATAGAATATAGGTAAATCCGTTTAAAAACCATCTAACACTGCATAATGTTGTAAACATATTGGTTCTCCAGGTCTCAACCAGTGCTCGCAGAGGAGCACTAGTTCTGGATGATTCAGAGTATCCAGCAAGACAGAAAGTTCATCCGATTTATTCCTGACCGACTGGATATTCAGAACCATCATTGACATGGAGATAGAAGAATAGAGGGGTCTAAAAATTATTATTTCCCCCTACAACATGCCTATTCTCCATTAACTCGCTTCTAAAATTATCATCATACACGTTGCCGGAATGAGTACTCGAATGAAGGTCAATGCACCTAGGCACAGATATAAGTGCTGCTCTGGTGGAACAATAACCCGTGATGCAGTCCGATATTAACTTGCTCAACGCCATGCGTGTGAGCCTAGGGCCTTGCCCAAACTTAAAATTTTCTATTGTCATTATTGAGGCCCTACTCTTCCTACTATACAATTTGAGATATTGCTTTATTCTACTATACATATACTTATTATTATCTAACTGAAGGTTGCTTTCGTAGCAAACAATCAAGTTAGTGAATCTGCTAATTGGGAACACTTGTCTTAAAACCGCATTCCCAAGCACTCTCCTAACGTTAAAACTCAGGCATACAACAACAAAATTATTCTGTGCATAGTTCTGGGTGGCATTAAAAATGGTCTTAGTTATTTCTTCAAAGGGTGCAAATGGTTTCACTATACCTGTCACTTCATATAAGTCATTGCACAGAAGAGAGTTTAAAATCAGTTCCTGGCACTTTCATCTCCCAGAATCAAAATTCTCCTCCTGATGCGACCACCATCTGATTTCCCCTTATCAGACATCATTCTGCAATCGTTCACTTCTTCTGAATGTAACGCACTCGGTCCGCAGCTGTTGAATTCGTGAAGTTATTTCTCCAGGCGTGAGATCTCCATTACATGCAATTTATTTTCAGCTGAAAGTGTTTCAATTGAAGTAGCTAAACTTAGCCTCAAATTTTCTAGATCAACAATTCTGTCCTTTAATTTTATATATTCCGTTATTAGCCTTAAAATATTCATTTCCATATCATTAGAAACTGACCGATTAGACTCGTTTTGCATATTTGGCGTGACTTACATTTCATCCTCCAACTGGTTTCTCAGCAGTGATATTGCTCCATTGACTGTGTTATCCTCAGTTTGGGCATCATTGTCTTTGGTAGCGATATAAGTTTGAGTAGAAGAATTTCGATACTCTATCTGAGAAGTCGGTTCTCTAGCTGTGAGATCCAATATCTTTTTACGAAGTTCATGAATCTTCACTTTATGACTCTCAATCTCCTTAATGTATTGTTCTTCCGTAGTAGATGCATCCAATACGAATGAGGCAGATGTGCGCTTTAAACGAGTTATATGCTGCATCTTGCAGTCATTTTCATTCTTTAAATCAGCTATTATACCTCTCAAATCGTCAATGACCTCCGTGTCACCCTCCATAACTCTTTCAGAGCACCGCCGTGAGCACCATATTAACTGACTCTCCACAACCTCATATGTTTTCCTGCTTCTATTGAAGCAGCTCTGGTGATACACCTTTTTATAAATCAGACGTATTAAGTTGGGATGCTCTCTCAGTTTGCAACATGAAAAGTGGGTTGCCATTTTTTTTACCAATTTAGATCATAATTTCATAATGTTAAGCTATTATTATTAAACAATCTCCTAAAGCCCGGTCCTGCATTAAAAAATTTAACAGTGAAGACCAATCATACAACAAAAAGCATCAGGCATTGTTGAAGAAATAAACATTGGGCAAAAAAGAGCATAGTACATCAGGAAATTATATTAGTTTGCCATTAGCATTGTAGCATTCTTGGAATTCCATCCTTTCAATTCGGATATTTTCCAAAAGAGCTTAAAGCAGCCATTGTGATACCATTACACAAGAAGGATGAAACTTCGCTGGTTGACAACTACAGGCCCATAGCACTGTTGTCTGTATTTTCAAAGATCTTCGAAAAATCTTCGAATAGGAGACTTGTCTCTTTTTTTGGATGCTTTTAACATTCTGTCATGCCACCAGTTCGGGTTCAGAGCTGCCCTCTACAACGGATGCCATAATCTCCTTTTATACTAAAATTTTGAATAATTTTGATTCAAAATTAAAATCTGTGGGCATTTTTTCGATTTTACTAAGGCGTTTAATACCATTGACCACACCATACTTCTAAATAAGGTTTTTCACTACGGAATAAGAGGCCCAGCTTACAGGTCGCTGGAATCATATTTGTCAGCTAGGACCCAGGCTGTCAGACTGAAGGTTGGAGATCGGGTAGTGGTATCTGATTGGGTGGATCTTGTAACTGGTGTTCCACAGGGGAGTGTTCTTGGGCCAATTCTCTTTTTGTTGTTCATTAACGACTTGCCTCTCTTAGTTGATAACAGCTATATTACTCTTTTTGCTGATGATACTTCTGCCGTTGTCACAGGACGTGACTATGAAACTCTTCACTTGCAGGGCGGCAAATGTATAGCTGAAATTGCAGACTGGTGCCAGAAGAATGGTCTTTGTTTGAATGCAGCAGTGCATTCTACTCTGGCCTACGGCTAGTCCGCCTGGGGCAACTCTTGCACTATACAGACTTTCTTTCAGGGAATCATGTCGTGAATCCTTTAAGAATGAAAAAATTCCAACTGTCATAAATATTTCTTCGTACTTCCGGGACTGAAATAATAACTTCACTACCTTGTGACTGGGACTAAAGTGTCACTTTTTGTCCCTCCGGGACTAAATATTGTTGGAAATCCCGAAAGGATTAAATTACAAATACTGACTGAGCTTTTGATACTAGCAATGACAATGTTTCAAAATTATTCTTGTCACAACGCAACGTTACTACGGTAACTTGTCAAGCAGTGACTTCTCAAAAAAAAGCGGCCGCCCTGGCGTGCGCCTCGCTTTATTTGTAATAATTATGTTCTTGTAAAGGTTTCTATGTGTTTTTTTTTATACGTTTCAATTGCGGAAGTACGAAAAATATCGTATATACCTTGCGACTGAAGTAGTAGTCTTAATCCCTCAGGTAAATTATGGCCCTCCTTACGGTCGGACCATAAACCTTACCTTCGGGATTAAAAGTATTACTTCAGGCCCGCGGTATATAATATACTAATATTCTACAATGTGCATGTCAAATATTTAAGAATTGTAGTAACTATTCAAAATTTGGCGACATTAATTACTACAGAACTCGTAGCGCGGACAAATTGTGTATTCCTTTGGCTCGATTGTCTCATGTGCGGGATGGTCCTGTAATTACCTCACTAAAAATTTTCAATCACCTGCCAGAAGGTGACAAGGGTGCTACAACACTCCCAGTTTTTAGAAGGGCTCTTAAGACTCTATTAGCTGACTACGCATTCTATAATTTGACTGAGTTTTTTAATTGTAACTTTAACTAGGTTTTAGTTTATTCTATGTGTTTTTAAGTAGTATTATTGTAGTATTATTGTGGTCCATTTTAATTGACAATTCCGATGCATTGTAACATTTGTCTATGGAAATAAACCATTTTGATTTGATTTGATTTGACAATTTAACCCATTCAGAATGCATGTGACGGTGACAAAAATTAGGGAAACTTGAGGGAAAGGTGTGTCATGTAAATTAAACCACAGATTCCTAATACGCCTAATTTATTAAAGAAAAGCGTGCCGAACTTAGCCTGGAATTCACGATGCGAAAGAGTACGGCTGAAAAACCCTCGATCTACATTCCTAAACCGAATTATGCTGTATAACCTTTATTAGTATAATAATTAATTAAATTACTGTCTCCCGTACCACAATTCGTAGTTTTACACACTTGTAACAACACATTTAAAGCTGAAGTGGTTGTTGTTAGTTAGCCAGACGCCGCTGGTGGTACTGAGGCCTGGATTACGAAGACTACCCAGCTACTTAGTTGCCAATTGGGCCAATATCTCTAGAATGATCATTACATTTATAACTAGGGTATTCACCCGTCAGGGTAGGAAATGGTTAGTATGGATTCATCAAGGCCCTTGCGTACATTCTCAGTCATACTAAAATTGAAATCCTAGCACGAAAAGATAGCAAATAATACACTTTTGTTTTCATGTAAAGCAGTGTTATTCACAGCATAAAACGATTTCATTAAACATGTACACAGGTTATGCCATCAAATATGAATTATACAAGAGAACAAAGAAATACTTGTACAAATTATGTTAATAACTATATTATGAACTTTACTGACCTGCAATACACGATAAAAGCAAAACCATTCACAAAATAAACTGTTCACTGCGCCGGTTTTAGACTATCTATCCCCGTTCTCGAGCGATACACTTACGTCTAGAGACTATCCCATAACTCTCAGCAGCATGCCTAAATTCACTTTTCGCATGGCCCTCCGCTCGCTACGGGGGCTCAAGAAAAGGAAACTAACCAGGTGCTAACCCAAGACATACCCAAAATCAAGAAAAAAAACTGTTTAGAAATATAACCTAAAAAAAAATAAAAAAGAAACCGACGACATACAAACGATTTGTTACATCGCGAAGTACAGGGTTATCCAACCAGGACTAGACAAGGCGATTTTTTGACTTTCCCTGTACTTTTATAAAAAACTGAAAAAGCCATTTTATGTAATTTTCTTCGGTGAATTCGGATATGTTCACCAAAAACAATTGAACATCAAATAAAAGTGCACTTTGATATTTTTTTAAATGGAACACCCTATATATTACTACATTTTTGGACTCTCTAGAAAAATCTAAACACATTTTGTGTATAATATCCTATACTTATCTTTAGCTGTTTACCAAATATTGACAGTTGAAAGTCAGGTATTTTGACACTTTGACAGGCTCTAAAATCTAAACCGCACAAGATCAAAGAAAACGGTTTGCATATTCCTATCTTAAGTTTTCATAAACTATCGAATGACAGTATCTTCAAATTTAACCTGGGGATAAAATTAACTGGAACTTTTAAACCTCCGGTTAAATTCACAGTTACTATCATTCGATAGCTTAGGAAAACCCAAGATAGGAATGTGCAAACCGTTTTCTTTGATCTCGTGCGGTTTAGATTTTAGAGCCTGTCAAAGTGTCAACATGCCCGACTTTCAACTGTCAATATTTGGTAAACAGCTCAAGATAGGTATAGGATATTATACACGAAATGTGTTTAGATTTTTCTAGAGAGTCCAAAAATGTAGTAATATAGAGGGTGTTCCATTTAAAAAATATCAAAGTGACCCCTACAACTTTTATTTGATGTTCAATTGTTTTTTGCTGAACATATCCGAATTCGCGGGAGAAAATCACATAAGATGGCTATTTCAGTTTTTGTTATAAAAGTACAGGGAAAATAAAAAAATCGCCCTGACTAGTCCTCGTTGGATAACCCTGTACATGAAAACAGTTGACTGCTCCGAGTTATGGGATAGCCGCTAGACATAAATACGCTGTCGAATCTCTTTCAAAAACCTCACAAAACCCGACCTCAATTTATCACTAGTATTTCTCTATTTCTTGCTTTATATCCATATATAGGGTGTCTCAAAATTGAATGTATCAGGTCTAATGAAATAATATATTAAATTGGCGGGTAACCTCAAGTTTTTGACCAAGAAATTGTTGTGCTTACATTTTCCCTGAAGAAATATTAATTTTCCCAACATTTTCGAAGCAGAGAAGCTTCTAAAGAGTTTTTCTCCTAGGAATTCCCTATGGATGGCGTGTCGTGGCTTTTTCCGCGCTTGAACGACCCAAAGTGACTCCTTTTTCAAAAATATACACGCCTACAAGAGATACTCGCCGTTTTCAATATGATTCGGAAGACCGGGAATAAGTACGTGTTTAGAAAATTTCATCAAAGGTATTTAATTTTTTCGACAGTCCTCGTGTATTAAAACGAAATTTTGAAAAATCGCATTTTGACACAATAACTTAGAAACGGAAAATATGATCGCAAAAACAATTTGGCGTTGGTGCGGCGGCCCCCAAGTGTTGCCTAAAAACGTGCCAAATCTCCATCTGTTCTCGAAAAAAATAACAATGAAACAATGGTAACTGAACTCGCCCTAACTATTTCCCTCTCTCGTTGTGCTGAAGTAGGCACCGAACTTACCCGAATGAGCGTTAAATAGACGAGCGTTGCCAGTTTGAGCGTTACATGTGCAGGCATCTCTGTCTTATCCACTACCCAGGAAAATATGAGCTGAAGATGCCTAAAACGTTTTCACTTCAAAAATTGTTTTCGATTAAAAGTTCAGTGTATTGTATCGGAAGTGAGGATGCTGCACTGTCAGCTTTAATATGTATTTTTTTATGTTGAACACACATTCAAAAGGAAACTCCTCTGCCACTCAACGAGCGGTGCGTGCGCGGAGAAGATGGTGGACATTGGACTTGAAGCGCTGTAGGTTGTAATTTTCTGAAAACACGTTACTCGGAAATTCTTTCCAGAGCGAGGCAGTCCTCCAGACAAAGGAGTCCCGCAACAGGGACGTCCTAGGTATTCGCAACTGAACCGTATGTTGATGAGCAGCTTGTGTCTGACGGGTGTTTCTCTTTGGTACACCTCTGGGTCGAATCATAAGTGCCAGCTCGTTCGAACGCCTTCCGTAGTAGTATCAATAGTAAAGAGATAGGTCCGCCACTTCGGTGTTCGAGGCTGTAGAGGTCTTTAGTCAACTCTGGGTCATCCACAAATCGAACAGCTCTCCTCTGTATGGAGTCCAATATCTTGAGCAAGTGTTTGGGTGCCGAGCTCCACACATGGGAACAGTATTCCAGAGATCTGGGTCTTATCTGGGCCTTATAAAGCAGTTAGAGCTGATGAGGCGTATACAACTTTTTTGCTCTTCTAGCGTTTGTGCTGCTACCTTGGTGATTTTGGTGACGTGATTACGCTAAGACATGTTGCTTTCTACGTTGATGCCCAGCAAGCTTATGGATGAGGCCAGAGTCAGTGTTTGTCATGTCATTGATTAGTCAGGTCCTGCGGTGTTTGATTTTTTTGAGAAGACAGCCGCTTGAGTCTTTTCTGCGTTAAACTGGACATTATTTTCCACACTCCATTCCGCGATAGCGTTCATATCCTAATTGATGACAGCAATCTGATTTTCTCGCGCGCGTTGGGAACGCGCAGCGGTCATTGGAGTCCGCGACATAAATGATGATATAAGAGTGATGTCTTCTGCAAAGCTGTAAATAGAATTCTTTGTCCTGTCTAAGAGATCATTGATATAAAGGAGGAACAGTGTGGGAGACAATATTCACCCTTGAGGAACTCCGGCATTGATTTTAAATTCCTCCGAGAGATGTCCATCAATACCAACTCGGATGTTATAATCCCTTAAGAAATTAGAAATCCATAGAAGCAGTGCTGGTGGTAGTTAGTATGCTGTCAATTTGCTTAACAATTCATCATGCCACACCCTATCAAATGCTTTGGATATGTAGAGAGCTACTGCACGAGATTCGCCGTAGCTCTCGATGGCTTTGGTTCACAGGTAGGTCAAGTAAGTCAGGAGATCTCCCGTCGATCTGTGTTTGCGGAAGCCATACTGGCGATCGCTTATGATAAATAATAATAATAATATGCTTTATTGTTCGAAGATCTATATCTCATTGACAAAGCTGTATAAAAAAAAAGAGAGAGACAAAACAATAATACAAAACAGTTTTAGTATCTACACATGTAAAGTTGATAATATTAACTCAATAAGTTAGGTAACTCATAAAAACAATTTAAATAAAACGTAGTCAAAACAATAATCAGAGTCAAAAAACGCAAGACAGTATCATTATATACATCTACAATAAAAAATATACACATTTACAATACAAAGAGAAATACACTTACAGCCTATCATTGAAATACTCATCAACCTCATAATACGCCTTCTCAACTAACAGAGACTTAACGGCACTCTTCAATTTATCATATACATATATTTTTCTTAAATCCAAAGGCAGGTGGTTAAAAATCTTTTTCCCCTTAAAGATAAAAGAGTTATGAACCAATCTAGAGGAAGGCACCGGAAGTCCTATAATATGTGATTGCCGTGTGGTATAGGTGGGAGTGTTGCGTATTACATCTCTATATTTCCTATGCATCAGACATGCAGTCTCTAATAATAGAACACAGCATAGGGTTAAATTTTTTTCCTTTTTAAACAAAGGGCGACAAGACTCCCTCATATTAACCTTGCATAGACTCCTAATTGCCCTCTTTTGGATAATAAAGACACTATCAAACAATTGCTTGGAACAAGTTCCCCAGAAGCATATACCAAACCGAAGTTGCGACTCTACGAAAGCAAAATATGCCCCTCTAGCTGCGTATCCATCCAGTTCACTACAAATGACCTTTATGGCATAGCAACTCTTAGACATTTTGGAGATAAGATGTCTCACATGAGCCTCGAACCTCAACTTATTGTTCAAATATACTCCCAAAAACTTGTTTTCTAACTTATTTAGTACATACTACTGTACATACTGACATAACATTAAAATTTGTTTTAGCTACATTTAAACACATTTTATTTGCATCACACCAACTTTTTATTACCGTTAAGTCTCTATTTACCAGGTTCGTAAAATCTTCTTGTTTTCCGCCTCTCCAAAGTATTGTAGCATCGTCCGCAAAAATTATAAACTTTCTAGAAATTTGAAGATTAGCTAAATCATTAATATATAAAAGAAATAATATTGGTCCCAAAACCGACCCCTGCGGGACGCCACATCCCAAGCTCTGCCATTCAGACAAAGCATCTCCAATGGAGACTGACTGTTCCCTCTTTGATAGATATGATGCAAACCACATTAGACTTTTACCCCTAAAACCATAGAGTTCCAATTTCCGCAACAGTGTTGCCTGATCCACACAGTCAAAAGCCTTAGATAGATCACAAAACACCGCCACGGCCGTCTTTCCATCATTAAGTGTCAAATAAAGTTCTTCAAAAAAAGCAAAAACCGCATCATTTAAAGGTATAAACCCAAACCCAAAGTGCCAAAATGCAATATCCCACGAACTTCCAGAAAATATACGATACGTTTTTTTAACTAGTTCTCTATGATTTTTGATAGAGCTGGCAGAAGAGCAACAGGCCGATAGTTTGAGTAGTTCCTCCCTTGTGAATAGGTATTACATTCGCGACCTTTAAGCTACTCGGAATTGAGCCCGTAGTAAAAGAGCAGTTAATTGCCTCCGCCAAGGCTTCAAGGGCAGTATGTGGAAGATAGAGAAACTGACTGAAATACCATCGTAACCTGGAGCCTTATTAGACCCAATGTCCAGTAAAATCCTCTTAATTTCGTCAGTGGAAGTAGGAGCAATAAAGAAGGAATCGGCCACTCCCTTTCCATCTAAAAAAGTTAAAAAAGAGGTATTGCTTTTCAGAGCCTTGGTCATTTTGGCAGCTACAGTTACATAAAAATTATTTAGATCATCTGGAGATAATGGCAAGTCACTGCAATACCCCTTCTCCTTGATTCCCCGAAGCTCATTCACAATCTTCCAGGACTTTCTTTGCTTATTTCCTGACCGAGTAATTCTATTTTTGTACTAGAGTTGCTTAGCTGTGCTTAACAATTTTCTATAAATTGCCCAGTTTTTAGCATAAAACGTGTTAACGAACATATTATTTATATAATATTTTCTTATGTAATGCTATGATCTAAGATTTTTGCAGATATTTGCAGCCCTTTGGTCACCCATGGCTTCTTAGGTTTTGATTTTATTTTGCGAAATGGGAATGCAATATTAAAGATACCGCACATCATGGAATGAAACTCTGGGACACTGATTCTCCAACACACTATACCAGTCCGAAATCTCGTAAAGCTGTGAAAACCTATTATCTTGCCGATTCTCCATGAATTTGGACATGATGGGAACTAAGGCAATTGGACGGTAGTTATTTGGAATTGTTTTTTTACTTTTCTTTGGGATTGGTTGCACTTGAGCACATTTCCAGCTAGAAGGAAAGCATGCAGTTCTGTATGGTAGTGGAGCTGTTAGTTCAGCAGCACATTTCTTAAGCACTATTGCTGGAACACCATCTGGTCATATGGCCTTATTAGTGTCTAGGCCTTTGAATATTCGTTTCACTTCGAGTTGGCGAAATACCAGAACTGGCATTCAGGAACTCACTCTCGGGATAGTTGGGTGAGTCATCCCTTGATGATCTAAGGTAGAATTTGATGCAAATATTTCGGCAAGAATGTTCGCTTTTCCTTTGGCCGTTTCCGCTATTAAGCAATCATCTTTGGTCAATCAAACTCAAGATCTATTAAACTACAATTTGACGTCTTTGAGAAACCCTGATTGACAGCCTTGGCAACTGACCAAAATGATCTTGATCCATTAGGAGTTGAAAAGCTTGTTCCGGATCTGCTCGTTATATCCTTCCTTGCTCTCGTCAATGGTGCGCTTACACTGGTTTCTAGTTCCGATGAATACATTTCGATTTTCCCCTGTCGGATCTCGGCGCCATTTGCAGTAGGCAGAATTTTTAGCATTGACCGCTCTTGAGCAGTTTTCCCAAACCATAGTTTATTCTGTTTGAGATACGTTTCATAGAAGAGGGAATAGGCTTCCATACCAGCTAGGATAACTTGAGTTATTTTTTCAGCAGTTTCAGGGGTGGTTTGATTTCTAAAGCAGACATATTTCCAAGGAAAAGAAAGATAAAACTCGCGAAGATCAGGCCACTTTACAGATTTGTAATGCCAAACCTCTCGGGATAACTGTGGATCCTATATTTTCATAGCAAGTTCACAGGTTGCTGAGATAAGATTGTGGTCTGAGGAGCCCAATAGTTACGGTGTTTGTCAGGATTAATTGTTAAGAATAGATGCAGGAAGCTAGCAAAGTCTTTTTGACGCTGAGGGATCCTGGTAGGTGCATCAACCAGCTGAGTAAGTCCGTGACTTATAGCAAAAAACTCGGCTTCTCGTCCTTCATCGTCGTTTTTGTTGGAGTGTTTCAACCAGTCGATGTTATGTACGTTGAAGTTTCCTACTCTGACAATTTCTGCCATTAGATAGTTGATCTGCAAAAAATCGATTTGATTGCCAAGATTTGAGAAAAGCTGTTTATATTGGTGTTCGCTATGTGGTCTATACAAGCAACAAATGAATTTCGTTGCTCGATACGTGCTTAATTTGAACCACATGGCATCGAAGTCCTTAGGTTCGTATGTTTCTTCTCGTTGGCAACATAAATCGTCTCGTATAAAAACAGCTAATCTAGAGTTATGGAAATCGGGAGTAAAGGTCATATCCGGGTATGTTCAAGTGAACATGTGTAGTGTTTGATTTCACTTTTCTTTTTGATAGAGCTAAAATATGAGGCTTATTTGATGTTGGGTGCTGGTGGACTGAGTAAATATTTGTGTTGATGCCTCTTATGTTGCATAAGTCCAATCGCAGTCTATTTTCTATACTGGAGACGTTCAGGCCTGCTGGTCTCCTCAGGCCACCTTCCACCCGGAGATCTGAATGGGAAGCTATTTTATCTTCGGAGTATTTTGATCTGGAAGGCGCGGTCATGCAATATTTTTTCTTTTCTTTTCCACTCTGGGAACCAGATCACAAAGGCATGGTGACGAAACGCAGCGCCGCCTAAGCCATTGTGGTGGTATTTACCGGGCGCCGCGGTTTTACATAATACATTATGAATCGACTCACTACCAAGTGACCAACCCATGATAGTACTTGGGAACTTTAATGCACGAGTTGGAAACGGAAAAATCCCAGGAATTAAACAAAGGTTCAACGAGAATGTGCTGAAACCTTTTACTCGGAAGAATTAGATTGAAAATCCGAATACCAAAACAATCAAAACCGGTGATATCAACACAGAAATTCAATACTGAGCTGCTATGGGACCCTACGATAAAGCACCTATACAAAAATAGATTACAACTTTTCGAAGAAAACCCGATTTCAAATATTAACGACATCAATCTAGCTTGGGAAAGAATCAAGAAATAATATTAAGAATTCAGCGAGGGAGGAACTTGGTGAACGAACCATAAAAGTGAACCAAGTAATCAACCAGAAGACACCATGGTTCCGCACAGAAATCAAGGAACAGTGCAAAGAAAAAAGAAAACCCTACCTAAAATATTGCACTCTGCGAACGCCAGAATCATATAACGAGTATAAGCAAGTTAGGAACAAAATTAACGAACTAGTGAGAAAAACCAAAAACGAACACTGGGAAATGTTCTCCAAACGCCTGGAAAGAGATATGGGGATTCATAAGATCGCAGAGAAAGGAGGTCAATGAACTGCTAGAACCAACACACATAAAAAAGGAAAAAGTGGATCAGATATTTAACCTATCTGTATAAAACGACAAACACGGCAGATGAGCCTACCACACCAGAAATAGCTTTTAATGCAGATGCCACGATCAATACATCCGACGGCGACGTAGAAAACTAAGAAATAGAAAAAGCGCCTGGCAAGACGGTATACAAAACGAATTGCTCAAATACGGTGGGCAAAGACTAACAGAAGAATTAACAAATTTAATACAGAAAATTATATATCAACACAAAATCCCAGATGAATGGCGAACCAGCACTACTATCCTAATGTTCAAAAAAGGGGACAAGAAAATACCATCAAATTATAGAGGAATAAACCTTTTAAGCACTGCTCTAAAACTAACAACTAAAGTAATTACGAACAAAATAAACAATCTTACATCGTTGGCGGACGAACAACAGGGATTCAGATCGGGAAGCTCCTGCACAGACGCCGTGTTCGTATTAAGACAAATAGTGGATAAATCGATTGAATACAACAAGCCAGCGTTTGTATGTTTTGTTGATCTAACTAGAGCATTTGACCGTGTCCAGCTTAAAGACGTCCTGCATCTCTTTTACAACAGCCAAACCCAAACTAACCCACACAATCTCATTAAAACCATAGAGAACATATATACAAACAATAAAATACGAGCACAAATAGAAGAAGACCTCACAGAACCAATACCAGCCGGCAGCGGTATCCGCCAGGGAGACTCCCTGAGTCCTACTATTTTCAATTTAATAATGGAAGAAATTGTTCGAAGTGTTCGAGGGCTAAAGGGATACAAAATCGGGGATGCAGAAATCAAAATAGTGTGTTATGCTGACGATGCCGCTCTCATTGCAGAAAATGAAGATGACTTACAAAGGTTATTACACTTATTGAACCTAACAGCCAAGTCTCTAAATATGGAAATATCACCGACCAAAACAAAGTGCTTAACAACATCAAAAACCCCTCTAAGATGCAAACTTGAACTTGACGGTAAAGTAATCGAGCAGAAGATGAAATTTAACTACCTTGGCATAGAACTTTCCGGCTGTGGTGATATTGAAGCAGAGGTGAGAGATCAAACAACAAAAGCAATTAGAATAGCTGGCTCCCTGAATACAATATGGTGCAATAAGAGTATGGGAACGGAGAATAAATCGAGGATCTACAAAACCGTCGTGAGGCCGGTGATGACATATACCGCAGAAACCAGGCCACAAACAGCGAAAACCAAAAGACTCCTAGAGACAGCTGAGATGAAGATACTCCGTAGAATCACTGGAAAGACACTGCTGGATAGAGAGAGAAGCGAGAATATCAGAACAGCCTGTAATTTCAAGTACATCAATGACTGGGTAGCCAACAGGAAGAAGGAATGGAATGAACACATAAGCAGGATGGACAACCGCAGAGTTGTGAGAATTGGTCGCGACAAATCCCCATTGGGACTAAGAGACGTTGGGCGCCCCAGGAAACGATGGAGCGACAGCCTCACGCAAGTGGACGATAATTGAACAGGCGACTCGCCTAAAATCAAGAATGAAGAAGAAGATTATGAAGAACGGTTTAACTTTTTGGAGAAACTCATAGGTACAGTTATTCCGCAGCATATTTAAAATGAAACAGCGAGAAAGTCGTAAAATTGTTTTTTATATAATATAATAGCATTTTAATTGTAATATTATTGTGGAGTGATATACGTATGAATTTGCTTGAAAATTAAGCTATAAATCATGAATAATTTACTGCAAACAAATCAAATCTTATTTGTGACAAATATAATTTTAGTTGTTTGCAGAAAAACGTTGAATTCCCTATTTAGATTTGTTTTAATTGTATACCTGAAAGGCTACGTACGTAACCTTCTAGATACAATAGGCTGGCAAATATTTTAAGCCAGTTTTTATATGGGAGAACTTTTTATTCGTTGAACGAATTTTAGATTTGAGATAAGGCTGTCCTGTGATGTTGGGGTTAATTGCTGTCCCCTTATCAGATCACCCTAATATTTTAAAATATATTAGTTTTAGTTTTAAATGTGTTTTTTTTGTCATGTACGTTGTACGTACTGTTTGTTACAAGTTATAATTTCGTAGGCAATAAAACACCACTAATTTTTATTTGTTAAAAGGCAATACAGAAAATTTGAGAAAGTCAGTTTCTAATAGTCTGGGGTGCATTATCGCTACTCCTGAAACAATGTTGAATTATTCATTGCTTCGTTGGACATTTTCATACCGCGTTATGTTATCTAAGCATTCCTTTGCATCTCTCCTAAGTTAAAATAAAAAGACAAATTTTCCACGTAAAATTTATTTTTTCAGAAGCAGCATTTTTAACCTAGATCTACTTTTTTTCGAAAAGTTATTTTTTAACACATTTCCCCTTTTCCCTATCCGTGGACATACTGTATACTAGGGGGGCCATTCTCATGTCAGACAGATTTTATTTGCATCAAATAGAATTAAGAAATCTCGGGCGAGAAAGTTTTATCAGTGATTGTTTTAGGATTATTATTATTGCCATAGTAAAATTAACAAGCATCAAATTTCACACTAGCATCAAGATATCGTTCAATTTAAAGCCAAATATTGAAATAAAATTAAATTTTTCATGAGGTCGTGTAAAATACAGTTCTAATATGGATTCTGAAAATGGAATCGCATCTAGTACGAAAGCGGACAAAAATAATAAAAATAACGAAGACAAATTATGGCCTCAGATTGTAGCTGTCTTGGTGGGTAAGTTGAATTACTCATTCTGTATTTTTATTTAAAAGAAATGCTTAGTTTTTATGAGAAAGATAAACATGTTGTGGTTTAGTGCTTTTAAGCTAGTTTCTTTAAGAGCAAATTTCAGCTTATCAATTATTTACTATAAATATTTAAAAATTTGCTATTTTTGCGCAAAAACTGTATCAGAAAACTAATATAAGATCTGTGCAGGTCCAGGCTTATTTGACGACCAAAAAAAAAAATGTGTTCCATCCAGCAATAATTACAACCTGAGTTACGTAAACCTGTAGGTTATTTCTTAATATCGCGAATGAAATAAATAGAAAGTAGCTTTAAAAAAATGAGTGAGTCTGCTAGTACTCGCGACACTGATCTGTACATATCCTATATCGGCATCATCGACATTGCTTGCTTGCTTGATTGGTTATGGGCTTCGCGATTACGCATTTACCCAGCTGCTGGTGTTTCCTATCTTCCGGACTGCCTAGTAAAAGGCGTCTGACCTTCGTGATAGTCCAATTAAATAAGCGACTGCTTGGGCTATAATGAAAGTTAGTATAAAACATACACAACACAGGATAAACTCTTCTCTCTCTCGGGCAACGGGAGAGCATTACACAATCAGAAATGTTGCCTCGGAACACAGGCATAAAGGAATGGGTGTAAACACTCAATTAAAAAAAGAGAACAGGCTTTTACTATTTGTAAAACTAAAAAAAGTCAAAAGATAAAAAAAAATTAGGCCAAAAGTTTTTATTATGTATGTATAGTGACTGGATGTATGATATTTCTCACAGTTTAGTCTTGTTATGCAAGAGATATCCCATTATGAGTCTCGTAGAGTTATTGTTGATGTTAGAAAGGAGAGAATTAACTGTCGATTCCTGCTTTTGTCAACTCCTGATACAAATCTCCGTCCATCACAGAACATTCAAAAAGGACATGTTGATGATCTGCAGTGCGGGCATTGCACTCACAATTTGGGTTATTAATCACACCAATTTTGAATAGATGAGATGGGACACGACAATGTCCGGTCATTCGAATTATTGTGGTAATGTGTCTTCATATATCATATTTTTATACCAAGGGATTAATGGGAATTCCCTTTGCAATGAAACGTACCAACCGCCTTTCGTCTGAGTGGAGAGTTTCCATTCAGAATTCCATTGTTTTTGGGTATTTTGCTTAATATGTGGCATTAAGTCGTATTTGTCCAGTTTGATATCTAATGGAATACGGAGAGTTCTGCCGATATTGGCAAGCTGATCTGCCATCTCATTCCCCTGAATGCCTGTATGACTAGGAATCCATGATAAAACGATATTAAAGTCATTACGATTTGCATCTAGGATTAATTGTTTAGTTTGAAAAGATATATGATCCAGTTTAGGGGATATAGTATTTTTGTTGATCTTTTGGATAACACTTGCTGAGTGTGTAAAAATGATAGCCCTGTTGATGTCTTTTTTCATACATAGCCAAAGGGCTCTGTGGATTGCTACAATTTCAGCAGTGCAGATCTGCATTTCAGATGGGAGACGTTCGGAAAACTTAAAATCCACGGAAGGACAAAATACGCCATAGCCTACAGTATTAAACTTGATATCCTTTGAAGCGTCAGTAAATATCCATGTATGAGCTGGAGCTCTACACTTTGCTTTTTCTATAAGCTCCTTACTGTTAAAGATTCCAGATCTTTCCAGACCCAGGGCTACAAACGAAATTTTGGTAAGTCGGTTTAAAAAATTGTATTTATAACATGGAAGCACTTCATTGATTTCCAACTGTTCTCTATATCCTAGTAGTTCCTTGAGAGCCTGAATTAGGTAGGGGAGATCTTTCCTCCTCCAGTATTTGTTTGTCACATCATCCATCGTAGACACTATTTGTTGTAGATAATCAATTATTGGGTTATTTGCTAATGCCAAATTTTTAACGATGAATTTTTGAGATAGCATTTCCAAAGACATCTCAGAACAGCAGGACATTTGTAGGGGTGGATTTCATGCATCCCGTCACAATTCTCAATGCTTCAAATTGCAATTTGTCTAAACTTTGTAACAAAGATTTGGCTATAGGTTTAAAGAGAATAGCAGCATATTCGATATGGGAGCGTACAATGCCTTTGTACAGGCGCATCAACATCAACGGGTCTGCCCCCCACCAGACGCGGCAGACAGCCCTCATTAATCCCCTTTTTGGTTTTTACTCTTATGTCTGAAATTTGTTTATTCAATTTCAAATTACTGTGAACAGTTACACCCAGATACTTGGTTTCCTTAATCCACGGCATTATAGAATTATTGCAAATGACTGGATCCAAGTTCATCGAGCTTTGTCCTGGTCTAAATAGGATGGCTTTGGATTTATTGGGAGACAGTGAAAGGTTGTGTTCCTCGATTCGAAGATGCATGGTGTACAAGGCAGAGTTAATTTGCTCTATCAATCTTGTGGTGTCCTTCCCTGTTAATAATATGACCAGATCGTCAGCATATTATATTACAGAGATGTCGTTAGGCAAAATGTGGTGAAGATCTATGGTGTATATATTAAATAACAAAGGACTAAGGGGGGAACCCTGGGCCAGTCCCAACGTCGATTGAGACGGACCATGAGTCTCTTGATCTCTGTCTTTGATATAAACATTTTCAGTGGCGTGGAGCGCATATATTAAATTCGAGACATGTATGGGTATGTTGAGTGCACCCAGTTTGTGATACAATAATCGAACATTTACATTGTCATAGGCA
>MU191071.1:17844-30128 GCA_016904865.1 Pissodes strobi | reverse complement strand
TTTAAAAGAACGCAGTTGTGTTTTGAGGACGTTCCCTTTACCTTTAACATATAATTTTGCGTCTTCGTTCGTCTTTATAACTTTATGTTGAATTCCTTAAATGTCATTTCAAACGTATTGTTTTCTCCTGTTGTTTTTTCACCATATATTCGTCTGTAATCTCTTCGTTTTAGCACCGCTTTTCTAAAATTTTTTAAAATTTTCTTTATTTTGTGTTAGTTTTCCGTAAATTATCTGTGCTTTTATTAAGATTATCTGTCATTTTTCATCTCTGTTTTTAAATTATGTTTTCGTCTAATATCTCCAAAATCGCCTCGAAAGACAATAAATAAATGCGTATATACCGAGTGTTTTATTTAACAGTGTGGTGGATTTACATGGTAAAATGTACAATTCTAAGAACATCCTCGATAACACAGTTAAACATAATTTCATAAATGATGATTTTAACGCTATTTATCTAGGACTTTAAGTCATTTCTGTACATACCACTAAATATGCAACTTATATGTAAAATTATTATCAATGAAATTAATACAATCCAGAATATTGATAAATCTGGAAAAAATCAAACAAAATACAAAAATAAGTTTCAACAAGCAGGAATAATAAACAAGATTAATAAATGTACCTATATAGACAAAAATATGGTAGTTTAAGCTAAAACTAAATTTTAAATAGACACAAAATATAAATAAAATAACAAAAACACTATGAAAATATCAAACCAAAATTGCCGTTTTAAAATAGTATATTATGATATAAGTGTATAAGAAGGCCTTTAAAGCACGCGCGACATATTTCAAAACACGACGCGCAGCGGAGTGTTTTGTAAGTCGCAAGGGCTTTAAAGGTCTCTTATACACGTATATCATACGCTATTTTTTATTACGAATGCTTCATAATCTCAAAAATGTTTTAAATATTAAATTTAAGGGATATATTGACGAATATATTAATCTGTCACATTTGACATGATCAAATGTTTCTATAGCAACCTTTAAAAAAGTAGGCGCACCATAAACATCATTTTATGCACGCTACAGCGTGCGATAATCGTTGATTATGATGCATGCGTAATAAAAAATATTTTACCCAAAATCGAGGAATGGCATAAATAAAATAATATTTTAAAGGTCAAAGAGAAGTGTTTATCCTGTAAATGCACTATTACCGAATGATGATAGAAAAATTGGTAATCATAATTCCGATACTTATTTTCGAGATATGATTACAAAACTGTTTATTAAAATAATTATGAAAATTAAGATTTACAAGATAAGGTAATTACGATGTCTCTCATAATTTTTTTAGAAAATAATACAAACAGAACATTATCTTAAGTGACACTTACGAGCATGTCGAATGAAAATCGCTTCCACTAAGAACCATATTTTCCGCAATTTTAACACAGGTGGTCTGCTATTTAGACAATATTTTTAAAATTGATTTGCTTTTATATACATCTTATTGGAAAGCTGTTAAGTCAAAAATGACGAAAATATTTTAAGGGAAGACAAAATAAGCGGATACAAGTAAGGCAAAAATAAATAAATATAGAAAAATCGGAAACGGGTAACTACCGTGCGAATGAAAATATTATTCAATTTAATGTTTATTTATTTAAGTAAATACGCTGTCCAAGATATTCTTGAATAAAACAATCAGAATAAAACTATACATACACATAGTATTCTCTATATTGATATTATTATTCCCTTGAGTATGAAGTAATCTAAGATAATCTGTATAAACGATTATGGATATGAATTTATTTAAATTCTACTCATTGTCATGCGATAATTCATTGTGATCGTGTCAGTTTATATTACCCAGAAAAAAAATGTGGCGAAACTGGATGTTATTGATATATTACGTTTATGGTGAGCATGTTCAATCACAATCCTACACTTTCATATTCCTTATCCTATTTATTTTTTTAATCTGCGCGATTAGATTATTTTGCGTCATTTCGCAGCAATAATTTTCATACGTTACAACATTGCTGACAGGTTCAGAACCGAAGAAAGATGACGGGTATGCTGGTCTTGATCCATTTGAAGATATGAAGTAATTGATTTTGCAGTGTAGTGTTCTGTTATTTTAATAGGTTCTTGTTCTTTAATGCCTCCTTTAGCTTGGACACAAAGAATGATTGGTAATTTTTTCCTTTTCTGCTGTTAACTCTGCTTTTTTTGCTTGGTTTGACCTCCAGGTGGCAATTAAATTTCGTCATGCGGGGATATCTTTATATCATTTTCAATTTCTCCAAAATGGATATACTGATGTTAAGCATCGATCACTTTTTATATCTTGCCGCTTCTCCATAAACTTTTTATATAATCTGGATTTTTATTGATCCGAATTACCCACTTGGAAGAAACGCAAGGTTTATCACCCCCTTATTTTTCGAAAAATACACTGCTCATTGCTCATATGGGATTTTTTTTAAACATGAGGGAAATAATCTGCTAAATAAAACGTCAATACATTTATCTATTTTTTAGGAGCACAGTCCGCTATCTGCTCCCTAGGCCTGGAAATCGTTCCTAGGGACGACTGGGGAGCTCGTCCCCCCACTCTCGTAGAAAACATGACCAATCCAGTTCCTTACGTTGTGATACACCACAGCTACATTCCGGCAGCTTGCTATACCAAAGAGGATTGCGTGGTAGCCATGCAATGGATGCAAGATTATCATCAGGTAAATGTGGATAATTGCTTGTAATATTCTATATTATTTCGATGGTTAAAGCCGACGAGACGAGATAAATGATGTGTCCTGTGGCATTTCTTCAACTAAAAATAGAGACCCTTTTGGAGGAAAGAGACGAGACGAGATAGTCCATTTGTTTTGGCCTGATACCGAATGTAGACGAAACTTCTAGATCCGATTTTGTAAAATGAAAAGAGAAATATCAATGCATTAAAAATGTTTTTTTTATTGTTACATATTGATGTTATATTTTCAGTTAAACCATACATGGAATGATATAGGATACAGCTTTGCAGTAGGAGGCGATAATCGGGTATACACAGGACGAGGCTGGTCAGCAGTAGGTGCCCATGCCCCCCACTACAATAATAGGAGTATAGGGATATGCGTGATTGGGGACTGGACAGGTACATATCAGCTATATTATTAATTTAAGTTTTGTACTACCTTCATTAGATTCGATTTAAGTTCCGTTTGGATGGAAATTGTACAGCCTAATACAAGTTTCAGTCGATATTACGAACAGTAATTTTGTAATTTTTCCATAAAGATTCAATAAAAACATAATATTTTAACACATTGTTACCTTCCATAGGCGAGGATTAATCTAATTAAAGCAGCAATATTTATTAAAACACATTTGTACTTACGACATTCTCAGACAGCCATGTTGTTGGTTTGTTTGGACACGTGCCACGTTAGGTTAATAGCGCATGCGCGTGAATTTTGCGACGTTGATATTTTCTTTAGTTAATATCGGAAATAGTTTCTATGCAAAATACCTAACATTTTACTTTAGGTCAGTTTGGGTTAATTTTTGTTTTTGTTACTTATTATGCATACTCCGGCAACGTTGCATTAGTACCATTTCTTATATTTCACAGAAACCATCGAGTTTCGATGTTTAGAGTTGCTAAAAATGATGATTTTATGAGAATTAAATATATTTTTTTTCTTAAATAATGTATGCATTTTCCGCATTTTTTTTTTGGGTCTGGCGACCTATAGGTTGTGTCGATATTACAATTTTTTCCTAGAAATGAGGTGTCCTATAGAGTAGTTTAAGCCAAAAAAATCGGAGGATCCGCCACATTTGAGCTGAAAATATGCCCCCAAAGTTCGAGTTTTGACACAAATTTTCAGCACTTCTTCACAAAAGCACTAGATATATAGACAATACACATCTGAAAATCAATTATCGGGTGAAAATATTAACTACAAGACATTTGCGTAGAACGAGAGGAATCCATTTTGTACCGGTCCTAATTTAAAGCGACTCATAGTATAATCTACTAAAATGCATAAGCTACTAAACAAATATCACACTGTCGCAAGTTTGAACTTGAACTTGGAGATTGTTATATAAACATTAAAGGCAAACTATAAACAACGCGAGCAATCAACGGGAGCGACTTTGAACCTTTTGTATGCAATGATCATCACTTTGTTTGATAAATACGCTACCGAACCCTCAGTTCGGCAGACTTTACTCTCACCTTCAGCTCCCAAGGTTAGTCACTTGACGACTGCCTTCTGGGTTCTATCCGCTCCTAAAGTTAGCCATACGACTGTTTTAGGTTCCATTCCTTTCCTTCCAAACCTGGTACCGGTTAGTCACTTGACGACTGCTAGGACCAGGAGTTGCACAACCTCCATAGTAAAGTCTTGACAAGAAGTTTGTCAGAGTGTTAAAAAAGACAAGTGTCTAAATAGTCAGTTAAAAAGTTTAGTGAAATCTCTTAGTGCTTTTAAATAAAACCCAACCCTTAAGAAAAACTATAAATTATAAGACAGTAAACAAAGACCTATAAACAGTACCTCAAATCGGGAAAACATGCGCACCGTAGTAATCGGGTATAATAGAATCTCATTTTTTCTGACCAATAATTGTTGTTAAAGTTTTATCGTTAATTCATTGTTATTGTTATAAACTAAACATGCTTACTCTGTCACCTCTTCTTATCCCACGTAATGCGATCCCGGTCTACCTCAGTTACCCCCCGGCACGCTAAAGAAGGCGTGTCCTCACGAGTAGAACATCCAGTAGTAGATTAAAGGAAGCATTGAGACCCCGTCATTGTACTAATCGCGACGAGGCTTTTCTCTGAGAAGTTATTCTTTAAATAAACGGGCTACCCCTAAGCTACTCGTGACAATAGCTCCATTAAACATAATTAAATTTTACTTGCAAATATCATCCATTTTACTGTCAAATGTATGAAAACGTAGAGCTGCCATGCCAACATTGAAAAATATTTTCAGGAAAATGTACAGTTTTTCTGCCAATTTACACTTTTTCTGTGAATTTACACTTTATCTGTAAATTCTAATTTTTTTTGTAAATTTACACTTTTTCTGTCAATTACACTTTTTCTACCGATTTTACCATTCGCGTCTAGGCACACCAATTTTGAGCGTTCACGCATGCGTACGTGCTAATTCATGTTTTTCAAAGTTGTTTTATTCTTGATTTTGGGCATGCCTTGAATTAGTTTGGGTTAGTTTTGTTTGGTTGCGCCCCCGAAGCAAGCGAAGGGCAATGCTTGAATTGATATATTAGAACAATAACACTGTGCTGCTGCCAAACGCGCAGGTCCGAAAAGTGTAAATTGCCTGCGCGTTTGGCAGCAGCGCAGTGTTATCGCTCCAATATATATCATTGCAAGCATTGTCCTCCGCTCGCTTCGGAGACGCAATCAAACAAAACTAACTCAGGGCGTGCCCAAAATCAAGAAAAAACAAGAATAAAACAACTTTGAAAAATATATGAATTAGCACGTAAGCATGCGTGAAGGCTCTAAATTGGCGTGTCTAGACGCGAATGGTAGAAAAAGTGTAAATTGGCAGAAAAAAATTAAAATTTACAGAAAAAGTGTAAATTTACAAAATATTGTAAATTGACAGAAAAAGTGTAAATTTTGCTGATAATATTTTTCAATGTTAGCATGTCACAATAGCCGAAACAGATATTTTTATGAAGGCACACTGTTGCCAGACGTTTACTATGCAGTTTCGTTAACAAAATTCATTAGAAAAACTGGTGCCCAATGAGTGTCTCTACTCTTTCTTTTACTTACGTGAATGAATGCAATTAATCCATCCGTAAAATTAATGTGTATTTGCATTCATTCACCTAAATAAAACAAAAATATAGATACACTATTCTTTGTATGTATACAGAGTGGCAGAAAAATATGGAAATGGCAATTTTACTCGGAAGCCCCTGTATCAAACGGCTTCAAATTTGGGATATAGGCATAAACAATGATTTTGCATTCATTCAAAATTCTTTCGACAATGCAGTTTTGCCGCTTCTACTAACGGTTAAAGATAGAAGAAAACGATCTCCACTTTCCTATATTGGTTTTTCATAAGCTATCGTATGCCACTAACTTTAGATTTAACCAGAGGTTAAAAAAACCCAGATAAATTTAACCTGTGGTTAAATCTAAAGTTAGAGTAATACGATAGCTTATGAAAAACCAATATAGGAAAGTGCAAACCGTTTTGTTCTATCTTTAACCGTTTAGATTTTACAAGCTGTCAAACTTGATAAATGGTCGATTTTCAACTGTCAATATTTCAAAAACCGTTAAAGATAGGTATGGGAGATGATTCATGAAATACGTCTAGCCTTTTTCGCACAATCCAAATATGCAATAATATATAAGGTGGTCCATTTAACATTTTACAGATGTTACTACTTTTTAGTGCAAGTGGCAACACTGCATTGTCGAAAATATTTTTAACGAATGCAAAATCATTGTTTATGCCTATATCCCAAATTTGAAGCCTTTTGATACATGAACATGAGAATGATGCTGACCCCCACCTTTCGGCATTGGTCTAACTTCCACCCACTACTCTAATAAACCCACTCTCAAGGGAACCCCCAACCAACTCCGCTTCACCAGCCTCACCACTACGATCCCTAATACAGGAGCCCAATAGCGGTGCGGTAACCAGGAAAGAATAAAGAAGATCTCTTTTCTATCTTTATTGATCAATCAATTACAATGTTACTTAATTCTAAATGGTGCAATTAACAATTTAACTTAAAACTAAGAGATCTAATTATAATCCTAATTCTAGATGTAACATTAATTTGTCGGCAGGATTTAAATGAATCGTGCCTAGCCTTAATCTGACAGCTACTCTGCTACCAGAGCATTCTCCGCCCATTCATTAACCGCCCTCACATGAATAGCTGCTTCTTTATGGTGCAACCTTAACTTTATTTCCCCCCAGGCCCCCACATTTACTCTCGCATTCTCCCTTGCCCGTATCATTTCACCCAACATACATTCCTCTCGTATGTGCTCAGCATCTTCCACGCCCATTCCACATTCACACATTCCATTAGTGGCTTTTAGCTTGGATCTCAACACGTTGCATATTGCCATGGCCCGTCACTAGCTGCATCCCTTTAAAAGATAAATTTAATTTGTCCCTCCCAACCTCCTTACATACTGTGAAAAGGGATATACCCTTTTGACTTGTCTTCCAGCGCCTCTGCCACTCTTCCAAAATTTTCCCATTTCTCTCTATACTTAGCGCTGCCCCATTAAACAGCCTTATTCCCTCCTCATTTTGCCACAGTATTTGACTCACTTGCTCTAACCTCGCTTGAGCGTGTGCCTCCTTTATCCTGTTGTTCTGTTAGCCCAGCCAACCCTAACGATCTTCCCCTTAGTCCTCATTTCTGCCAGCTTGCAGTGAATGCTATTTATTGTCGCATGCCTGGTTTTTACCCCTTGCAACATGGCCACTGCCATCTTGGAGTCGGTGAGGAGAAGGAACCGGCCCTCCCCTTCCAAGGTCCTAATAACATTCAGCCCGTACACTACTGCACCCAGCTCGCCTTGAACAGCGCCTTGTACCTGTTCGAGTCTACAGTGACCCTTAATCCAGTCTTCCTCTTTCTGGAGTGCATAGCCCAATCCCATAACTCCTTCTCTTCCTCCCATATCTACATACATATGGGACATGTGATCACTAGTGTCATCACTTTTTGTTGCTTCCAGCCTACCCCATACATACGCCCTTTCACTCTCAGGTACCCCATTCAACCTCTTTTCCTCAATTACTCTTCCTCTCATCTCATGTCTGACCTCAGCGACTATGTTCAACGGAGGCGCGCCGGCCACTACCTGCAATGCCTCCGTTGGTACAGTCCTGTAAGACCTCACACTCATTAACAAGAATATACTCTGTGCTGTGTCCAGTTGTCTTCTGACCTTGGAGTTCCTGTATCTCGCATCCGTACGTTAATGCCGGCACCACTACCAACTCATATATGAATTTAACCTTATTTTTGTCTATTCTCCCCTTATTTCTGCATAAGGTCCCCAGCTTCGTAACTATTTCACCAGCTTTCTTTCTAACATTCTTTAGAATTCTATGAAATTTAGCTTTGTATCCAGTCTTATGCCCAAAGAGTCCACCCAGTACTCACAACATACTCGAGTTCCCTCCATTAGTACATTAGGGCCCCTAATACTTCCTCGTGCCACAACAAACATGCACTTTGTTTTTGCCATATTGTAGACCGATCGACTCATTCTTTCCCATTCCTTACATATTCGTCAAGTTCTTTCCCACTTCTTCTCGATGTTCTTGACTAAGTTCCCTGTTATCATCAGCAGTTGGTCATCCGCAAAGGCTTGCCCATACACGCCCTCACCAGCAGTTCTCATCATCCGCAATCACCCTTCCATGCACACTATCCAGAGGGTTGGCCCAAGACTGGATCCCTGGGGGCAACCCTTGTCAATCATTCTACTCACATCACCACTACACACTTCTCTTTCATTCAAAAAGTCCCGTTTGATACAGAGGCTTCCGAGTAAAATGACAATTTCCATACTTTTGTGCCACACTGTATATATTCGTGATATATTTTACTTCATGCATGGCTCTCCGCTCGCTTCGCTAGCTCCGGGGGCGCAACCAAACAAAACTGAAGAGACATGAAGAAAAAATATATATAAGTATTTGCATTTTCGAGTGACAATTTTTTATTTATTTTGGGCTAGTTTTGTTTGGCTGCAACCCCGGAGCGAGCAGAGAACCATGCGTGAGTGAATTATTAGTAGAATAATAAAAAATTACTACATGAAATATGCGCAAATCAAATATATTATATTTACTTGACTTCATGCATTGTCGTCTTCCGATACGAAAATGTGCAACTTTTGGCAACACTGTGCCACGTCCTTAGCGACGCTTACTAGAATTTCCTTATTTACAAGTTCCAATTTCATTATTTTCACGTTACAGCTGGGAAAGTAGAATATTAGCTAAAACCCTTGTCTATACGGTCTAACAAAACATTTCCAAGAGGCCTCGTAGTCTGGTGGTACGATTGTGGGTTTGCGATATGGCGTCCCGCGTTCGATTCCCGGCGATGTGTAAACATCTCACGCGGCGGTATGAGGGTAAATCTCGGCAAATGGGGACGGAAATGTGGAGACGGAATGTGACATTGTACCCCGTGCCCATTGAGGAGCAAGCTAATCCAGGACGGCAGCGATTGCAAGGACTCAAATAGCGCTTCTAAAAAGCTGGCAGCTAGGGCGGTATTAGATTTTCATTATATTATAGTCGCAGTGTATTTGGATCCATAGCACAGCTTATTTTTAATAGACGGTTGAATCTAAAATGAATTTTCGCTTCACAATCCAGGACAAATTCGTCCGAAGCTACGGCTATCGTCCTAAAAAGTCCGGAAATTTCGGATTTGTACAATTTTGCCATTTGAAATCGTTTTTAAACGGATTTTGGACGATAAAAAAACATATTATAACTTTAAATTAAACGAACTGTTAAAAGTATTATTCAGATGTCCAGACGTTTAAAACAATATTCAGTCATGGCCCTCTTCCAAAATTTGCAAAATTTGGTTATTGACTTTCCGAAATCAAGGATGCTGCCCCAAGATGACTAGCTGGCAGTGAATAAGCTGTGTCCATAGGTTGATGTTATTCCTGGTGGCATTAGATTTTCGTGTCGAATTTGTGCAGTGAATTAATGCATTCCGATTGAAGCTGCCAGTAAGTATTATTATAGAATCCTAACTAATATTATAAATGCGAATGTGTTTGTTTGTTTGTTTCTTACGCTTTCACGCATTAGCTACGCAACCGATCGTCATGAAATTTTGTACAGATATTTTCAAACGTATAGTAAAGGACATAAGACACTTTTAACTTTTACCCGCGGTTTCGCTCGCGTTGATTTTCACGGTTAGTTTTAATCCTAGTTTCATTTTCTTGAAGTTATATTTGTAAAAAGTTTTTTTCGAGTTCTATCTAACGCCAGAATATAAGCAACCAATCCCAGATAAGTGGTTGCCTATATTCAGGCGTCACGACGCCTAAGGTGGCATTAGATTTTCATGTCGATGATGTCGATATAGGATATGTTTACACATCAGTGTCTAGAGTACAAGCAGACTCGCTCAATTTTTTTTAAGGTTATATTTGTTTCTTTTAGTAAATTTGGGTTAGTTTTAGTTAATTTCATTGTTCATCATTTGTTTTGCGTGGGGTTTAGCTGCTAGTGGAAAGTAGTAGTGGAAGTTTGCCGTTCTAGGTCAATTTAGGCTCAAAACTCGAATTTTGGGCGGCTCAAATGTGGCGAATCCTCCGATTTTTCTTGCTTAAACTACTATATAGCATACCCCCCCTTCTAGTGAAAAAAATAAAATTTGCAAAATCAACACAGCCTATATTATGTCACCAGACCCTTTTTTAATGTACTATTTCAAACGTGCATGGTCTTTCTAATTAGAAATAATAATAATAAAAATCCACTATCCGTAAAGTCGTCAGGACCCCTTAATACAAAATAAATGTAAGCACTGCAAGAGAAAATGTTTAAATAAAACGTAATACAAAATATATTAATAGACTAAAATCGAAATTTTGTTTTCTTGGAAGACAAATTTGTTCTAATTTGACATGTTTAAAAATTATTAAGATATTATATACGAAGTTTCGAAAGCCTTCCATGTGTCAGCCTTGATTATTGTTTAAGAATTTTACTCAAAAATTTAAATATGTTTTAATAATTCATAGAAACAGGTAAAATGCAATTAACGACTTTACGGCCAGTGGATTTAAAGCAAAAAAAATAATTCCCATAAAAAACATCATCTTCAGTAACTCTAAGCATCGAAACTCGATGGTTTCTGTCAATATAATAAACAGTAATGCGACGTTGCCGGATTACGCATAATAAATAACATTTTAGTAAATACTGGAAATGCCTTTTTTCTTAGCGTTAGTTTGGGTGGTTATACATCACATCTATAATGCCCTCCGCTCGCTTCGCTCGCTCGAGAAAGAAAAGCCAACCCAAACTGACCCAAAGTAAAATGTTAAGTGTTATGCATAAAAACTATTTCGGATATTAACTAAAGCAACATCGCAAAATTCACGCGCACGCGCTATTAACCTAACGTGAAACGTGTCAAAACAAATCAACAATATGGCTGTCTGAGAATGTCGTAAATAAATGAGTTTTCTTAATTTTTTAGTTTACAAATGTGTTTTAATAAATATTGCTGCACGCCTATAGAAGGTAAAAAAGTGTTTAAATATTATGTATTTATTGAATCTTTATGGAAAAAGTGACAATATTACGGCCCGTAATATTGATCGAAACCCAACGAATGTACTTACCCTGAATTTGTTGTCGCTGAATCGTTCTGTTCTTCGAAAATATCTGAAAACTAAAATTAATAGTCAGATTAATGGATATTATAAAAGCAAAATGACGTATAAGCCAACACAATCCTTGATGGATCGACGCATGCGTACTGGATATTTTTTTGGCCGATGAGTTCGAGAGTATTCGAAACTAGACCTTAAACAGCCACGGTCACAAAATATAAATCAGAGGAGGGCAACGTTGCCAATTCTCAGGTCCAATTACTTTTAATTTAATAGAGTATTGTTAACTTCACGCATGGCCCCTTGCTTGCTTCACTCGCTGCGGCACGCAATCAAACAAAACTAACCTAAATTAACCCAAATAAAAAAAAAAAAAACATAACTATAAAAAAATAGAGAAAGCATGTCTTACCACCGACGGGAATAGAAGCCGAGCCGCCCACCGGATCACATGCACAGAATCTGACCACTGGACCATCAGAGCTGTTGAAAGCAATTTACTGAAACGTAAAGACATGGGTAATTTTATAGATTCGGCCAACGTTGCCAAGAACTGGCAACGTTGCGCTCAATCCCAGCTGATTTATATTTTATGACCGTGGCTGATTACGGTCTAATCTATTCGAATGAGTATAAAGAATTTAAAAAGGACCTTGGCATTAGGGTGAAGTTGGGAACGGTGCTGAGTTGTGCTTTGTTTGTGCTGACTTGCGTGTCGCTATTCCATATTTTTTGTTTATTAGCAAAACAACTTTATACCAATTTTTAAAAAATTATTTAATTTCATTAAAAGTTTTGGCAATACATCGAGCGTCACTTGTGCTGAGTTGGGTCGCAATTTATTTTCAAAAATATCGAAAGTTATCATAGATATATCAACAGAGAGAGAGAGA